>OX411549.1:36833865-37005991 GCA_948146395.1 Fragum whitleyi
GAGAGAGAGATGATGATGATGATGATGATGATGTTATTAGTAGTAGGCCTATGCATCTAATATTTATTAGCAATTTTGCCTTGTTCTCAATGTCTTCCCTCTTAATTGAATTATCCAAATATCCAAAATTTTGTTTTCGGTTGGAAATTCGAAACACAAACAGGCTAAAGCATTTTTTTCTTTCTCATATTTTGTTTATTTTACAAATATCAAATACCGATCTTTTGCTAATTTCATTGTCATTTAGGCATGATTTCTGGAGAACAAATCTTATTTAATTACTTTAAAAATCCAAAAGTACACCAGAAAAGTAACTCCAAAATGTAAAATTACCCATCTCATCTAAGGTTAAAACACTATCATTGACCACAATGAAAATTGAGAATATCCTGCTGCAACGCAGACATAGTTGGGTGGTACACATTTATCTTATAACTATACAAATATCCGTGTGATAACATCCCATATGATATATTTTATGATATCACATAGTTATTTTTAGAACAATGATATAATGCGGTTGTTTTTAAAATCTTGCATTTCAGTTAGAAACACCGACAAAAACAAGACAAATATAGGTTATAAGCTAAATATAATACATACTTAGTGTATTGTATGAAAAAAATATCAAACTCGGTTGTGAGAATTGATAATGGTCTCGGCAGAGCCTCAACAATTTTCATTTCTCCCAACCTCATTAAATATATTTTTTCATAGAATACACTAAGTATGTATTCTATATTTACGCGCTGCTTACCGTAGCCGTGAGGATGCCAGTGCCGGAGTTATAGCCCTTTAACAACTAAAGGCAATTTTTTTTACGAATCAGCAAATTTTCTTGAAAAAAAAGGAATAACAAATATTGCAACTTTATAGAAAAGGATTTTAAGCATTCTTTCCTTGTATTCTCGTTTAGGCAGATTTTCTGTAGAACAATTCTTGTTTAATAACACTACTCGAAGTTCTAAGCGGCCACCTTACCTTTCTCCATTTCTCACACATTTACCGCTTTTATCTTGACATGTGAACTTAGTCTTTCAAAAGAGTGACCATTCAGTCATCATCCTATCAAATTGTTTTGTAAATTTATGCATAAGTAAATCCTAAAGACGGAAATAAATGCGTGTACCCTCAAATTCAAAAGTCACAAAAATTGACACTTTTAAGAGAAATTTGAATTTTTCGATACTTGAAAAACGCAACGCTTATCAAACTTTTGTACAAATATCAGTGGTACAACCCCTGTGGTCTTCTAAAATTAATAAGAAATACCAAAACGTTCTACACAATCCTTATCCTTACAAGAAAATGTCAAAAATACCCCACCCTCCAATGTTAACTTTGAAATCGAGGGTACTCCTACTTTCGTTTAATTCTAAAACATTTCTTGCTGAATTATTTCACTGACATTTCTCTTGTTGACTTCATAAATGATCTGGCTACATTATTCAAGCAAAAACGAGTTGAAACCATGCGGCGTTTATAACATATGACCAAAAAGGCAAGTGGCCGCTTAGGAGTTTTGGGGGGGGGGGGGATTCTCAAAGCTCCGAAAGTTCACCGGAACAGTTACTCCATTGACTGTCTTCGGTATCACTCTAAATAACATTCCCAGGGGACGCATGCGTCTCTTCTACACGTACACTGTCCCCTTCAAAGATTTTTGAAAATCCATCCATTTGGGCAGGTTTTTCTGGAGAACGGATTTCATTTTATTTTTTTTTTTCAAAGCTATAAAAGTACACCTGAAAAGTAACGTCATTGCCTGTTGTCGGTATCACTGAAAATTACATTCCCAGGGGAAGCATACGTCACTTCAACACGTACACTGTCCCCTTCAAAGATTTTTGAAAATCCATCCATTTGGACAGGTTATTCTGGAGAACGAATTTCTTTTAGAAATTTTTCAAAGCTATAAAAGTAACTGAAAAGTAACTCCATTGCCTGTTGTCGGTATCACTGAAAATTACATTCCCAGGGGAAGAATACGCCACTTCTACACGTACCTTGTCACCTTTAAAGATTTCTGAAAAGCCATCCGTAGAGTGACACACTCTACCCCATTTAGGATCACCAAAGTTAGCTAAGGTTAAAACACTTTCATTGGCTACAATGCGGATTGAGAGTGCCTTGTTACCATACAAACAGAGTTGGGCGGTAAACAGAAACGTGCCGTTTACTGGAGCCGTGAAGATGCCGGTATCTGTGCTATAACCGTTTCCTTTATTTTGGACTATAGTCTGGAACACCACAGTTGATCCGGCTGGTGGTGATAGGTCATGAACATTTCGTACTTTAAACAGAACAACTGGCTTTTTGTTTTCTACAACGACAAAATGTTATACCAAATATTAAGGCAGTGAACCCGTAATAAATTCGCAAGTTTAGTAAAACGAGCCTCTGGTGTTCTCAAAATTTGGCAGACGGTAAAAACAAAGCTCAGCCTTCACAGACATTCACATTGACCAAAGCCAACAATTTTAAGAATTTTATAAGCCGAGACTAGTCAAATTGTACCAGAATTTGGTAATTAATTTAAAACGAATTTTGGATTTGACAAGATAAGGGTAGAAGGGTTTTTGGGTAAGAAAAGAACAATGCTCTTTTATCTATGGCCCGAGATTATAAAACTATTCTCGTTCTCAAGCGAGACCTTTTCTCAAAACAATAGCCGTCAGAGACGGAAATATTCTCCCCGAATAAGGCATTGTCACACACACAAATTTGATGCAATCAATGGAAAAAGTTTGCTGTATATTGCTTCTGTAGGTTTTGGGATTTGCTAATGGGAAATGTGACCCATCAGGCGAAAAGGGGCCCCAGTCATTTCTAACCATCGACAAAGTTTAAAATTCATTGCAACGAATCTTAACTGTTTTACCCTGAACACTTTTGAGAGGCATTTGTTATAGGGTAAAGGGTTGAACGTTTTACAATGACACTCTGCAAAAGAGTTTTGTCATTTTTTCCCTCAGTACTGAAATATGAGGCACAGAGAGCTAACATAAAGGTATTAAACGTTAAGCCCCCTTTTTCGCTGACATTTTTTTGCATTAAATTTTCAAATAGTTTATGGTCAAGGGCATCTGATTTGCTACTCAAACATGAAATTTCATCAAATTCTGAACATAAAACCAGGAGAAATAAAAGAAAAGGTAACAAACATTTAGCCCCCCCCCTTTTCCATGATATATTTTTTTGAAGGAAAATTTCAAATTACTTATAGCTAATGTTTAACCCTTATTTTGTCGAACCATCTACCAAGAAGAAGACCTTTAATGCTTTGAGATGTGCTCCATTACGATGAATGGATACCATCGTAATGTTGTTTTGAATTGACGTTTTTTTTTTTAAATAGATGAAATGTGACCCGTCACGCGATAGGAAACATCTGGGTAGTGCGTAAAGTGTCGACCCTAGTCAGACTGCGCGGCCTGCGCAGACTGACTAGGGTCGAGACTTTTCCCACTTTGCTTATTTTCTGAATCTAGCATGATCATTCTACCTTCCTTTGAATGAATTTTTAAAATGCGACCTCTAGTTTATCTGTGCTGGACCAAATCTCTTTTTCAAGTATTCATTTTACAGAGTTCCCAGATTGCCCCTTTCCGTGTGACGGGTCACATTTATATAATTACCGTCAAAGTCATTTTCTAGTTTTACAACAGAGTTGGCTAACTGCATCATGGTAGCATTGACATCGGCATCCTGTTTCGCAATTATATTCATGATCTGTGTTTCCATTTGTTGGTGACTTCTATCCACTTCGGCGAGTCTTTCTTCAGAATTCTTGTTCAGACTTTCTGACATTGCCATGAGCGTGATTTCATTTTCTTTTACAAGGTCCGTCAAGTCTTTTTCTAGTTTGTCAAACCTATTTAAAATTCCGTTTTCAAGACTATCATATTTGTTCAAAAGTTCACTGTTTAATAGTTGTTGTTTTTCAATTGTTCCATCGAGTCTTGATAGCTTTTCATCAATCACCTTTTCCCAACGTTCAAACTTTCTCCATATCTCCATTTTGTATTTTACGTCCACCATTTTCTCAAGCATTTGTTCATGATAGCTGAACGGAGAGCATTGGGGTTCACAGGACACTTTATCAACACACACAAGAGAGAAGAGAAAAAATGTGTTCGAAGCCATCCTTCTTCGTAAACGAATTTGTGAATGCTCGACTCAGAGAGGATACCCTCTTATAAAACCGTTTGACTTTATGAATATTGAAATGGCTAATAATATTCTTTCAAATTTGTACTCATTACCGTAATTACCCCAAGATGTCGGAAAAACGGAAGACAGACAAATGATGTTATAAAAGTTTACTTAGTGAAAACATGATATTGCGACCATATTGGGCTTAGTGACAGACAAAACCTATTAAGATCAAAGAAGTGGTGTTATCTGGGTTTGTAATGTTAGTTCGGACATGTTCTTCGACTACTTATATTCAATACGTAAACGACCTTACGAAATAGTTTCAATGGAACCGTGTGAGATAGCAGCTGGAGGCTAGGAAAGGATGTGGTGGTTGCACTGGTGAGAGAAATACCAGGAAATCATTGTTAGGTGCTCCAGCCGCAGCGATAAAACTGAAAAAAATGTTGAAAGCGGCGTAAAACCCCATACAATCAACCAATTCAATGGAACCGTTGTATTTGTCACGGAATTTCCGTTTTTGAATTTTTTTATTTATCGCATTTTAAACATTTCTTGCCTTCAAATGAAATAACAAAAACAATAACTTGACTGGAGAAAATTAAAAATGGCAGAAGACGGCAAAGAACAAGGTGGCAAAATGTCACAAGATACGACCGTTGCAGTGCTGGATGCTCGAGTTTTTCAAAGACAACAACAACAACAACAAAGGGAAATAACAAAAATGAGCTAGATATAGTTATGGTTCTTGCGCAATGCACTCTGTTATCATGAGAGCAGCATAACTGTCAGTCAATCGGACATAAGGAGACAAAGATAACTCCGAAAAAAGAAGTTTGGGCCGCCCACCCGCTTGACGGGCGTATGAGATCGGGGCAACATTTTAAAAGAAACTATCCTGTGTTGTAGAAATAATATTGGAAAAGAGGGAATTGCTTTTTTTCCAAGAAATTCCTTCATTTTTCCAATTTTTTTTAAGGTTCAATGAAAGGGATGTCAATTCCATGGAGATTGTACAGGTTAAACAATTACTATGCGTATTTTAAAACTAAACCACACAATAAGCGTCGCACTAAAACCATTATATTTGGACAAAAACCCTTTGATAGATTTTTTTTTAAATTTCAATGAACAGCCCTTTTATTCAAATTGATGTTAAATGACGGCGATGCGTTCGTCTGTGTCAAGCTTCAAAAGGAGGACCCTGAAGGGTTGGCGAAACAAAACTTGCACAAATCTAGACAGAAGTTAGTGAAGTGATCTCTGGTTGGATGCGCGTCCGTAAAGGCAGGATTTAAAGTAGTTTAAGGTGCTTTGACGGAGACTAGTTCCAGAGATTTTTGCGACCGAATTTTATTTTTAGAAAGTGGTGTGTTTCTTTCCTTAGTTGCCAATAGGAGCTTTTTGTTTCATTTAAGTGCTCTGAGGCTCAAGGGGCCTGTTTTACTAAACATCTTACGATAATTTTTTGCGTAAGTCAAAAATTAAATTTTCTCCTACAGTAGTAACTAGATATCGAATTCTGCCATGCAATATCTCATTGGAATCGTCTTCTTAGACGATTCCAATGAGATATTGCAAGGCAGAATCGACCAATGAATGAAAACACCAGGTATGATTTGTGATTTGGACTTAAGATTCTTTTTTTTTTATCGTAAGTAGTTTAGTAAAACGGGCCCTATGTGCATACCTGATATCCGCAAGAAAAAAGATCTTGGCGGTTTCCAGTGTAAGCATTTTTGAATGCATTTTTCTCTAATATGGGAAGGAATCTCGAAGGCATTTTTTATGGAAATTTACATTGATATTCTTTACTTTTTGGGACTGTTTTAGCATCAATACCTTTCTCACGCAAAAAAAGGAGAACATTTGAATTTTGCTAAATTCCTCTGACAAAAGTCGCCGCATCTAAATCAGTGAGTACCAACGCTTTGCATAACCCATTCAAGGCAAATTCGTCCTGGTTATTTCATTTATGAAGGGGTTAAATTGCATCTGTTTGATGAGTGAGTGACGTCACGCCCAAACAAAAAAACATCAGTAGCTTTCGCAATGTTTTGGTCAATGCTCAATAATGTGAAGTGAACGCGAAGTACACTGTGTTCTTAAAAGAGGCTGACGACTGCTTTCAAATTCACAAGAGGCCCAAGACGGTCAGTATCTCTCCACTGGCACTTAATGCCTAACAGATTAATGAAAATTCTTTGATAACTTTCAATTAAAGAATTTAACAAAGCAATAATCTTTTTGTAGGTAGATACAATCGTCTAAGGTTAAGCTTTGCCAATGTATGAAATGAAAAAATTAAAAAGAAATCTTAAGTCAACAAATAATTATACACGAAACTCCCTTTTTTAAGTGACACAGAACAACATTTCAAAGTGGCTAAATGTGTGCATAGTCACGTGATAAGTAACATTTTATGAAAGTTTCGTGAAATATGTCAACAAATGTACAAGTTGTGGTTTCAAGAAATGTTGCATGACAAAGGCCCCTTTTTATATGACACGGCATCATAATCACCAAAAAAGAAACAGAGAGAGGTCTATCCAAAGAACAATCCTGTCACAAATCATATGCATCCCTAAATTCATTTCAGAGAAGAAGACATTTTTTTTACTTTTTGTCATATGGCACCCTTTTTAGCTGACTTGATAGTATCCATGTTTTCTCCTAAGTCAAAATTTCAGGAGAAAATCTAAGAGTGCATTACTAAACGTAAATTCATGTGATATTTGGTTGAATTCTAACCAGTAGAGAAGAAGAATGTTTATAGTTTTCCATATTAGGCCATTTTTGGATGACGCGGCTGCAATTACAGTTTTTCAGCCCAATCAGGATTTTCAAAAGCAATCCGAAAGGGCATATCCTAAGCATCACTCCTGTGCAATTTGGATTAATTTTGACTGGTAGTTTCAGATATCAGATATTTTTCTTATATTTTACCACTTGGGGCTCCTGATGCAGCTGCCTGTAACACCCAAGTTAACAGCTAAATGAGGATTTAAAGAAGGACTCTGAAAGGAATTGTCCTAAAAATTATTCCCTTGAAATTTGGTTGACTTGTTACCAGTGGGTCTACGCACGCGCGGACGGACGCACAACGGGCAAAAGGCCATGACAACAGCCCGCTGGACTTCGTCCAGTGGAGGTGATAAACGAGAGCGTCTTGCTTGATCTATGCGCATATATGCACAATTACGAGAACCGGTGTCGAATACCTTTCGACACCGCCCCCCCCGTACCCCTCCCCCGGTGAAATGTATGTAAAAGAACTTTAAAATATGATGCGTGTGATTCTCAAATGTTCGAGGACTACTGTATATAATAGAATGTTAATATAGAATGCATATGTTTCACACATGTTCCAAGGGCTGTAAGAGCAACGCGCCTAAAACCTGTGATTCCTACCAAGGATGTTTGAAAAATTATAACGTTACTTATCGTACATCTCATTGATTTTTTTCTTCAGTTTCATTTTTTTAAAAAAATCCATTATTCGCTCTGATTTGATTTATAGGATAATAATCTCTGTTTAGCACAACCTTTTTATTGTGTCGGGTCATTTATTTACACTTAAGAGCATCCGATCAAAACCATTCTAAATTGCTTGTACAGCGCTCCATCTATTCATTCCGAACACTCACTCAAACCATTCAAAAATGCGCCAGAATCACTAAAACTGATAAGATCAACAATTACATTCAAAATAAAAATCGGTAGAAAAACCAACGATTTCAATTACATTATTCAGTTTTGTAAGCGTATTATGCGTTCGTGGGTGACATAGAAAGGTATTCATAGAAATTTGTATGTATATTCTTTAAAAGGGAGGTAATAATTATTGCTAATTTTGTTCATCTTGAACACAATAAGCTATATTGGATTACCTCCCCGTAATTTCACAAAAAACTCGCTCCATACACTCATTCTATTTCATGTCAAAACATTCTTAAATCATTTATCTTGTCAATTTTACGACGTTCTTAACTGTAAATAAATTTAAAGGATGTTAGCATGAAAGCGCCTGGGCTTTATCTAATTGGAGGCTGCGTGTTTAAGGATAAGGTAATCAATTACAGATACGTAAATTTGCAAATTACGTGTTGTGATAAGGTAGTTCAAAAAGCGTGGGAAAACTCTGTCATGTATTCAGGATTCATATGAGACTGCGAAAGTTTTTAAAATGTTAAATTCAAGGAAGGCAATCCAGTATCGCTAATTTTGTTCAAGATGAACAAAATTAGCGATGCTTATTACCTCCCTTTAATAAAATATACATACAGGTGTTATGAATAGCTTTCTGTGTCTTCACGAACCAATCTTACGCGTACAAATACAATTATCTTAATAAAACCGAGGACTTTAACTACCGATTTTTAAATTAATTGTAGTTGGTTATCTTACCAGTCTTAGTGAATTTGGAGCTTTTTTGAATGGTTTTAGTGAGTGTTTGGAATGATTGATTGGATCGATGAGCGAATGAATTTGAATGTTTTTTATCGGAATGATTGTCAATTTCATGATATAATTAAGTGTAACTTTGAATGATTTTTCAAACAAATTTTCAAGTCAGACTGGTTTAGTCATCTGTTTAGTGTACCTGTTTCTGACATAGATACCTTTAATCTCAAAGCCTAATGCATGGTAAGAGATTGGGGAGATGGGAGAGATATAGATTTCACATCAAAATAGGGAATAATATGCTGGTGTCCTTAAATATAAATGTGACCCGTCTCGCGTAAAGGGGTCATCTTAGTAGTGCGTAAAGTGTCGACCCCAGTCAGACTGTGCGAATTGCACAGGCTGACTTAGGGTCGAAACTTTTCGTACACTATCAATTTTATGAAGCTAGAATAATCAATTTATCTTCCAGTGAAAGATTTTTTCAAATGCGACCTCTGGGTGGTTCGACGAGAACCAATCTCTTTTTCACATGTTTTTTTTTTTACGGAGTTCCCAGATTGTCCCTTTTCGCGTGACAGGTCACAAATATTATCTGGTCGAGGTTAGGAAAATTTATCATTGAGGAACTCATGCTTTTTGTTGTTTAATTCAGACATAACACATCATGCATAAAAAAATAAGTTACAATACGTCACTTGATACAAATTACGTCTTATAGGGCTGTCACACCTTAACGTTTTAGCCAGCGTGTGCGGAACGTGTTGGATTTTTTATAACACGCTGCGAACACGTCGGGTACGCTATGGACACGTTCCGCACACGCTATCGGCACGCTGTAACACGTTGGTACACGTTGCGATACGCTGAGTATCTCATAAAATTTTGTGCATGCTTAAAATTTCTCAGCGTGTGCCGAACGTGTTGGAACACGCTCTGCATACGTTCCGCACACGTTCCGAACACGCTCAGCACGCTAGAGACACGCTAGGAGCTCGTTCACTTACGCTACGGACACGCTAGAAACACGTTCGCCAAAAGTTTAACGTGCTTGGAGCGTGTCTCCAGCGTACTGGGAACGTGTGCATAGCGTGTCTTCAGCGTACTGAACGTATGTCTAGCGCGTTGCCAGCGAGTTCACAGCGTGTTTCTGGCGTATGACAGCGTTTCAGTTTTCAATGAAAACCGCTGCATGTTTGTCTTGAATTTCTACCATCAGCTTCTCGTAAATAAATAAATTTGTGCATGTACGTGTGTATGACCCTTTTGACATGTTCATATCTGCATGTTTCCTCATGACCAGTCTAAGAATGACTTGAAAACTCAATTTTAAGAAGCATTCTCCATATTTGACGATTAACGATTTCATTCAAGTCATATAAATAAAACTTATGTTATATTATGTTTTGTAATAAGCTGTTTGTCTTTTCTTCCTTATAAATCCTGTACGGATTTTCTTAATTCCTTAGATTGTCGAGATGGAGAATGTAGCCTAAATGTGTATTAAACATTGCGTTTATAGCTTTACAAGTGCGTCTGCTCTTTGGTTAGAATAACAATACGTTCGCGAAAATACAAACATTCATTCGTCTCATTTGATCATTATCAATATACCAAAAAGACAAGTACATCGTTGTGCCTAGTGGACATAATACAAAACGTGTTTTACTCTATTCTGCTCTGTTCAGAATATTTGATTCTATTATATGTACTACAAGTTTGATATTTGGTACACCTTTTCCCCCTTAGTATAGGACTAGCTATTCAAGAATAAGAGAGGTTGTAGAAAGTCATCCTACATGGTAGAGCATATGGAGGAAGAAAGGAGTGCATTATGACAAGTAGTTCCTTACCCTTTCGCAATATTTTTCGAGTGAAAAGTACTAGAAGCTTTAATCAGCCTGTAATCTTATAAGTTTGTTATATGCATGTTTTCATATGTAACAGGTGCCAGTGTATTTTTCTTTTCGTCCTTTCCTATTTTTCTTTTACATGAACCAACATACTTTGAATTTGAATATGTGTAGTGGCCGGTGGCCTGTTTATATATTAAAAGAATGAAGTGGTAATTTCTTGCAGAATTTATATTTACATCCATAACACGCTGCGAACACGTTATAACACGCTAGAAGCGCGTTACAAACACGCTAAGCACGTTCTGGGGACGTTACGAGAACGTTGGACGCACGCTCAAGAACGTTGGTATACGCTGACATACGCTATCAACACGTTCTGGACACGTTTCTCACGCGTTACTCACACGTTCAAACTCGCTATGAACACGCTTCAAGCGCGTCGTGAACTGACAAAAAGAAAATATAGGTCAGCGTATGCCGACGTTTTGCGGACTTAGTCGTTTTCTCAAACGCGTAAGGCACACGCTGGCTAAAACGTTGAGGTGTGACAGGGCCATTAAATCTAATATAGTTTAACCGCGATATTGTCTTCTGGCGCTGGACAATCTAAAGTCCGGATCAGTCATATGCAAACGAAATGTTTAGTTGATTTATTAATCTTAAACCAGTCCCTAGTTTACTTGACCAATTAGACCTTATGTATTTAAGAGTACACCAGAGAAAGAACTCCAATACCTCTTGATATCATCTGCGGTAATGACTTCCCCTCGGGAAGAGGTGGTCACTTGCACGCGAATCTTGTCACCAACAACTATTTCTGAAATCCCGTCCGTAGCGTCGCAGATAGCGCCCCAAGAGACGTCGCCATAATTAGCAGCAGTAAGAGTGTTGTCATTAACAAGAATACGAATCGCCATTTCCGTTTCGCTGTTCAAGCAGAACTGTGTGGTAAACAGAAACGTGCCGTTTACCGGAGCCGTGAAGATCCCGGTACCGGAGTCATAGCCGTCTCCTTCATTTTGGACGATTGTCTGGAATATCACAGTGGAGCCGTCTGATGGTGATAGGTCCTTGACATTTCGTGCTTTAAACAGGACAACTGGCGTCTTGCTATCTGAAAAATGAATTACTTCCCTTTTAAATTGATTTTATGCTAGGTCTTTCAAAGAAAAAGTATACTGATATTTACGAAAATGAAAATAATCATACCATTACGCAAAAACTTTTGAGAAGGTGGTGTTTCTGCACGTTTGAGAACGACAGTTGGTCTCAGAGAGGAATGGTATGAACAATCGATATACATTACTCTAAGTGATACTTCTAGCAAAATATCAAAGCCATCCGCCCACTTCATTCAGAGATGAAGACTTTTTAAAGATCTCACTCATTATCTTGAAGGAAAAATTAAGTACGCATATATATGGTTGAAGAAGAGTGGCATGAAAAAAAAAACCTTGATTTTTTCCTGATATACCATTATATCGAATCCATTTCCCGCTTGATTTCAGAGAATAAGAAATTTTTTATATATATTTTATTGGCTGCTTGAACGTTACATCAGTTGTACATGTTTAAACACAAACTTAGTGAACCCAATATCAAAGCCATCTGCCATCTTCTCAAAGAGAAGAAGATCTTTGAAGATTTCAGTCTTTGTCTGCATATATATACATACAGTTAACAAAATCGTGAATTTGACAAGTTGAATGATTTTGGACTGATTTTGGAATGTAATTGAGTGAGTATTTGGAGCGTTTTTGAGTGCATTAAATGAGAGGACATCAAATATCGCAAATTTTGTTTAGAATGAACAAAATAAGCGATATTGACTATCTCCCTTTAATACAATATGCATTCAAGTTCTATAGATAGCTTCTTATTTCTTCAAGAACTTATTAGGCGCTTACAACCTGAATTAAATCCGTGAAATCGCGATTTTTCTCTATCCAATTTTTTTAAATAACGTTGTTGATTCTATATTTTTCAATGAGTTTGAGCGTTTTTGAATGGTTTGAGTGAGTGTTTGGAATTAACGAACTGGGCGCTGAGTGAGCGATTTAGAATGGTTTTGATTGAGATGAATGTCAATTTAACGATATTACTAACTGGCTTCGCGCTAGCAGAGTCCATAATTTGACAAAGGTAAACTAGAAGTTTCTATATTTCTCTGTACTAGAACGATTGATGAACAATTGAAGACAAATACAACGTTCAAGTACATATGTTCTTTTTTTCAAATTCTGTTTTCATTTTGCAATGGGAGTTAATTGTGGATAACAATTACTTGTCCAACTATGTTTTAAGCTGGGGCACCTTAACTTTTAATGTTGATATTTGTAAAATTTAATTTTTTCAACGAATGGAATTCAAGGCAATTTTGATTGTGGAATGAAAAGTAAAAAGAAAAGCAAATAAATAAATAGAACATATATTTATATGTATAAAAATAATAAGAAATAAATTCTGAAAGACTGAACAGTCGTAACCCTCATAATATCTTACCTATTTTGCTATTTTATTTATTAAAAACAGTCAAACAAAGACACATACACACACAATCAACATAACCAACAACGGCAACAACAAATTACAAAACTACAATGAAAAGGCATACGATCCGACAAACAGACAACTAGTAAATAAGAATTCAATAAATTATGGTTATGCTGAACATGAACAATAGTTGGATATATCATCTCATGTACTGAACTGAACTAAATTAGCCAATTGCTCCTTCGTCTTTTTTGTTGTTTTTATTTGTTCATTTGATTAATTAGAATGTAAAAGTGTAAAAAACAAAGTCTAGAACTAGATATGAGTATGTTACAACAAAATACGTAAAATACCTTTAAAGTCATTTTTCAGTTGTAAAAGAGAGTTTGACAGCTTCAACATTTTAGCCTCGATATCGTCCTCCTGTTTGGAGAGTATATACAAGATTTGATTCTGGAGATGTCGAAGTCTTCTATCTACCTCAGCGAATATTTGCGTATTCTCTGATCCTTTTCCCGGGATGTTTCCTAGCTCCAACATAGAATTCTTTAATCCAGTTTCAACTTCTTTGAATTTATTCAATAGTTCGTTTTCTAACCGCTGATGTTTTTCAACTGTCCCATCGAGACTTGATAGTTTTTCGTCTATCAGCTTTTCCCAACTTTCAAACTTTCCCATAAATATTTCCATTTTGTATTTTACATCCACCATTTTCTCTAGCATTTGTTCATGGTAACTGAACGGAGAACACTGATTTTCACAAATCACTTTAACGGCGCAACAGAGAAGAGAGAAGAGAAAGATGGTTTTCATGGCCATCCTCCTTAGAGCATAAAGGTGCGATCACAATGTTTGTTAGCCAGAAAGATTCCGTTTAAAAGGGATGCTCTTCATGAATATTCAAGAAAGTTAAAAGAAGATGCCTCATTTATATGCATAGATAAACATCAAGAGACCCTTTGGAAACAAAGCCTTTTTCAGTTTCCTTTAAGTAATGTGTATATTAAGAGTATTTCGTTTACACAAAGCAAATAATTTCCAAAATTAAGAAATCATCCTAAACCTAATTTTAACATATATTTGAATCTATTACGGCTAAAGATTACAACAAATTTAGAATAAATAGGCGGAGAATGTTTTATTCAATTACGAAGTAATGGGGCGGAGCAAAGAAATCTAATAAAAGATTAATTTATCGTCAATTATTTCCCAAAACCTTCTAGCTATTGCTTTAATCAAGGTTAAGTAACGAGTTTTTAGCACAAAAAAGACTCTTAAGATATGTGGAAATGTTCAGCATAGATATAAATGCCCTATTTAGAATGTCGAAAAGAACAACAATGACAACAACAACAACAAAAACAACAACAACAAAGGATTATCATGCGTATTTTTTCCACGTCTATTGGAAAACAGGTACCAAAGACATTGAGTGACTTGGAGATATTGCCTTTGAAATTCATGGAAATTTACACCCTGGAATTGAAGTTATTATTATGGGACAAATCGAGTTCTGTCGTCCTACACACAGGCACTTTTATTCAGGACTTCACTACTTTCATATATCACTATAATAAATAATACACAAGGTAGTGCAGCCGCCATGTTTAAGAGAACGGATGTTTTTTACAAGCATCTATGGCTTCCGTCACAGGACGTGTTTACTCGTGAGAATCGAGAACCAAAATGCTTGTAAAAACATCCGTTCCCTTAGAAAATGGCGACTGCAGTACCTTGTGTATTATTTATTATAGTGATGTAAGGTTGTTATCAAATCCTGAATCCAAATGCCTGTGGTCCTACATTAACTTTTATGATTAAAAAGACAAACCATCTAGTTAATTAATTGATTTTATAATGCTTAAGTTTAATGAAGTGAAAAGAAAATATGACATTTATATTTTGTCCTTAATGAAAATTCTTTTCATGAAATATTAAGGACTGCGTTAATATGTTTCATGGTAAATTAATATAGAACTTTCTACCTTAAAACCTTTACTCATTCTCTCAATTTAAAATAGTGGCATAATTAAAAACATTTGAATATGACAAAAAATCAAGTGACAGTCTTACATTGGTTTTTTACATTATTAACCTTATTTGAACAAATATAATCTTGCTTGTTTAAAAAAAATGCCTTTTTAAAACATGTTACCTTGATGTATGACATTGACCTACAACGTTTCACTAAATTCATTTTAAAATATTTTCGTGCTTGTGGTTGATAATAGCTGTGTCAAATATTGTTCAAAATCTGGCAATAAATTAAAAAATAATGCTCTTGTCAAGCTGAGTTGAGCTGATTTTGACCTTTGACCATGATATGTGACCTTGAGCTTAGGCACATCGCATTTTTTCTTGTATTACACCTTTGCCGATGATTAGAAGCGCTAATGTCAAATCATTTTTGGATCTACATGTACTATAAAAGATGTTAGATATGCACCTTTTATCATAATATACTACTCTTATTTTGACATTTGACCTTGAACTTTAACTTATAACAAAATTCATTTCAAATTAAGTTTTAGCTTGTCAAGGGTAACAACTGTGCCAAATATCTTTAAAATCTGATCATAAACAAATTAGTAATACACTTGAAAAGCTGAATTTGAGCTGATTATGACCATAGACCTTGGTGCGTGAAATTGAATTTGACCTTTTACAAAAAATAGCTTTAATTAAAAATGAGTTCATGTGTTGGAAAAATATGCCAAATATCATTGAAATCCATCTGATTTCGTCTTGAAAAGGCCAGTTTAAAGCTAAATTTTGCTAATATCTCATATTCAGGGGCAGATAACTGTTAAATTGGTATCCTGTTTTTACGAAAAAAAAAAAAAAAAAAAAACAACAAAAAACCTTGGGGTCATGCTTTTGTATTTTCTTTGCAAACAATAAAAGAAATTTTGACTATTTGTCCCTTTTTCACATAAATATTCATGTGTGTATATTGCTTTTGTTTCATAAGGTGGCATATGTCTTCCATGAGATATGAGATAGCAGTATCGTGATAATTTAACCCTTTGCTGTTTAATCCCTGCTTTTTACGTGCCTGTGATTTTATAATTGAGAAAACATTGTGAAAAAAGAAGAAATTGCTCGTGACAAGCAATTTCTTCTTTTTCCACACTATTTTCCACCCTACTGAATGGTTATTTTTCAAATTTAATCCACTTTTAATTTTCGTCTGCAAAACCTTTGAATTTGGACAGGTCCAAAATTTTGAAAAACAGGAAAGTGTTAAACAATATCACGCTAAAATTAAGTTTCTAGGAATCTTTATATTGACCATAATTATTTTCTTGATAAAATCATTTTGATATTGATATCCGCTATCTCACTTTTTTGACGATTAATGACCACTACTGACACCAGGAAAAAAATATTGCGATCGAAATTCCGACTTCTATAAATAGAAACCCTCGGATGACTTTGTTTTTCTGTATGTTTATACTTAAAACAACCTAAGCCGAATGATGGAAATGAAATTAATCTGAAAGCCTTTATCGAAATATAGTTACAGCGAGTGTCAGTTTTTGAGTTCACGATAGTTTTATCTTAATGTCAGTAGTGGGCATAGTAGAAGAAAAATCAAGATACAAGGAACATATATCACGATAGAATAATTGAGAAAATTTTGACATACGAGATAAAATTTCCTGGAAACTTCATCGTACCGCGAAATTGTTTAAATTATTATGATGCTGCTATCTAGTATCTCGTGGCAAAATTATGCCACAATAGTTTCATACAAGAGAAAATGTTATAAGGAATTGGGATGATGAAAAATGTAAAGAAACGATTCTTTTTATTTCTGTTCAAAAAAAAAAAAAAAAAAAAAATATAAGAATAATTGTTGAATTTTGTTCTGGAACCTCATCTTCGACAATAAGGAAACAGGGGCCCGTTTTACTAAACTTCTTACGACAAAATTGATCGTAAGTCAAAATCACAAATCGTACCTGGTGTTTTTATTCATCGCTAGATTCTGTCTTGCAATATCTCATTGGAATCGTCTGAAGGAGACGATTCCAATCAGATAATGCATGGCAGAATTCCATGTTTATTTACTACCGTAGAAGCAACTTTAATTTTGGACTTACGCAAAAAATGATCGTAAGATTTTTAGTAAAACAGGCCCCAGGTAATTTAATTTTGGATTTATTTCTGAATGGAGATAGTTGAGAACTCTGTAAACAAACACAAGGCATTCTGTTTTGTGGCTGAACTCTGTAAACAAACACAAGGCATTCTGTTTTGTGGCTTGTCATTGTTGTACTCAACTACATGTATTTGAAAATTTACACTTTAAAAGTCTCTATTTTTTACACTATACAAAAGAAGCGAATAAAAAGTTCTCTTCTTGAGATATATACTTTTAATAATAATACATAAATACACTAGCTTTTAGCGGCACAGCCGCCTTCATCAGGTGAATCCTATGAATTGAACCGTTCAATTCATAGGATCACCTGATGAAGGCGGCTGTGCCGCTGAAAGCTAGTGTATTTATATATTATTATTAAAAATACAAAAGAAGAATAAAAAAGGATGAGTTTTTTTTTTCAATTTTATGCTTTGACGATGATAATATGTCACCTATCGAGAAAAAATAAGAGAAATATTAAAACAAAAAAAAAAAAAAAAAAAAAAAAAAATATATTTAGAAAAACAAAATAGATAAATAAATAAAAGTAAAAAGAATTTTACACACCAATAATCATTAACACTGTTGTCATTATTGTCTTTAATTTGCTTATTTCTAATAAGTCTCTTGAACCCCAAAGATTGAATTATTTTCCCAATTTTTCAAATGAAAAATTAAAATTCCGTTCTTTTAATTCTATCGAATTCTCAACAGACCTTAAATCTTCCTCGGTCGCATTCCTAGGGGAAAAATAAGGCAAAAAATATACAAGGTGACATATTATTATCACCGGGGGAAAATAGAGATATTTTGTTTATATTTCATGACCTATTGTAACATATAAACTCTGTGAACATTGAACCAAAAAGCAATTAAAAAAAATAAAAGAAATTTGATATTCAAGGCTATATGTAAACGTGTTGTGGAAAACCGCAAAGTTGCTAGGAAATAAAACAGTGAAAATCCCCTAAGACAAAAAAGGGGAGATAATCACAAAAGAAAATATGATATGTTAAAATAAATTCCGGATATCAACTTAGGAATAGCTCATTGATGTATAGTGTGGCAGCCTTAAACTCAATAGCAATTAATTTGGGTTATGTAATTATTTTAAAATGAAACTCAAGTTCGTAGTAAATTACCCCACCAGCTTTTAACACAAGGCTCAGCGGGAACAAATAAGATGTCAATATGTTGTCAATTGACGCAGATTATATCATAGTATGTATGGCAAAAGTTTAGAGCCCCCGTCTGTGTTCATGAACATTTCCGAAACGCGAGACAATTTTCTTTGACGATTGTGTACACAAAAACTATATTTTTATTCTCAAAGATAAGCTTAAATTTGTCATTCCAATATTCGTTAATGCAAATGATTATGACGCGATGATGTAAATATAGGCCTAACTTGATGAATATTTATGACCCGAAAACTTTCGGACTCAAATTTGAATACCGCTCCTGCACGTGGGCGTATTACACGTTACCAAAATCTCATTAACATATTTTACTTTATTCTACAGATTATGCGTTTCACGAAAAAGCCGCCGTATCTTGATTTATTTGTATTTTTTAATGTAACTCATCTTTCATAAGACTAAAGCAAAAATTAATATTCAAAGAATATTGACGAAAGAGCGATTTTTTTTTTGTAATCTAAACGCTGACATAGGCTTTAAAAGAAATCTATTCTAGCCACGAAAAGGCCCTTATGGAAATCCGTCCCTTCTTTTCTATGGTAAATATCTACTTTCTATTTTAGATATTTTCTTTGTCAATCCGTCGTTATGTTTTGATTTTTGAATTATAACATCGCCACGTTTCCAGACGAAGGCTAAGTTGATAAAACTACAATAAAAAGAAAATATCTCCGGGTTAGAGGTATTGAGCGCATGGAATTGTTACAAGAAATAATCGAGAGAATTGGAATGGCTCGAAATCGCTTATTTTAAAGCTATGGTCCCATTTACGGTAATTTTCGTAGTGAGGCGTACTCCATTTTACTGTAGGCAAGCCGTGTCACTAATACGATTAACTGAGTTGAAGTAAGACAAAGTACCTACTATCGAACACTTTCCGTAGAAAGAAGTACGTACGAGTAGGAACAACTACGAATCAAAGTGCTGTAAGCACTGTAACTGTGCGGTACTGAATGACTGAACTGCTTATTGTTGTTTCAGGAGTTTATGTATATATAGCATTGAAACAAAAAATAAATAAATAGACAAAAAATCCAAACCAAGTTATTGTTGCAGATATAATCAAACCATACATGCCACTTTTAAAGTTACCCCAAAAACTTGTGGGAAACGTTCATTAGACAAATATTCTATCAAGGATGTTTTCAAAATTGATTCAACATCTAACTGCCAAATATAAGAAATGGAAGTTGCTTCATTCATAGTTTTAGGTTTGAATATACACTGGAATATATCTCCATTCTTTTGATGCTAAAAAGCTCCTTGTAAAACACGCTAAGCATTCTGTATTGTAGGTCTTTGGAAAATTTATCTCGTGCCACTTCTTGAAGAGTTGTAGTTATAAGTTTTCAGAAATGTACATGTAGATAAATCACAGCTAATCATAGACAAATACACCAAGATAAAGCTTTAGAGAGAGGAGTGACACAATGCACTTACACTTTGTAAATAGTGAAGAGGTTAATAGGTGAATTATAAGGGGTTATTCCAAAGAGAGGGTATTAGGTAATTCATCCCACAATCCGTCTCTGCAGCTTTTTCCCTCATAGGTACGAAGTGCAAATTTACAACTGCATTTTAGTAAACTAATGTTAATATTCTGTTATTAAGCTAAATTAATGAACTATTAAACCCTTCATGGAATGCACTGTAAATAAAACACTAATTAACAACCAGAGAAAATAAGAAGCTCAATTTATGCCAGCAATTTTAGAAACAAACTGTTTACAAAATTGATATGAGTTGGAAAAAAGGTTATTTTGCAATTTTTCATTAGACACAACCTGGGCAGAACCACTCTAATTGTGCTTCCGCACAATTAAAAACTGCGTAAAAATAATAGTTTAATTAGATAAATAAATATTTTCAATTAATAGAAAAATGCCATTTATTTGTTTCCCAAGCCCTGATATTTCTTGTTTGTCATTCTAGAGATGAGAACTACGATCTTTAAGGTTTAAAACCTAGTATTCCCATCAGTTACTTTCGGGTATTATAATTAATGTGTTGTATTTACAACAAAAAATGCCGGTCACGTCAAAATAGGCGATACAATTACATCTACAACCATTATATTCGCTGCTAACATGTTTTTACACATATTTATTTGGTATCAAATAAAAGATCTTTAAAAAAGATTGTTTTTATTTGTCTTATATTGGTTTTAATCAAAAAGATTATTAACGTAATAGTCAAAACAACCAAAAACCTACACCAGAAATGACGCCGTCAGATGTAACAAAAAGCACCAGATCGTTTCACTAAAACTGTAATATCATTTACCGATCGCCCTATTTTTTCGGCCAATGAAAGGTCGCCATTTCGTTTGAAATTCAAAAAATATATCCCATAACCTGACGATCTGTTCGAATAAGTGAGCTACGTGGATTTCGGTCATAATGGGCGGGGACTACATTCAAAACCAGACAGTGACGTCATAATCTTGTCTGATAAAAAGTACCGAAAGACCCTTAACTTGTAATCGAGTATCTATAATAAAAAATACGTTTTATGAATTGTCTTTAGAAGTTAAGCTTATACACAATTACTCATTAAAAGGGGAATAAAAATTCTTGAATAATTTGTCTGTATGTTTATCAAGACATGATTTAGCGGATAAACCAATGATTCTGATAATAAAATATCAATCTACATGGTATACAGCAGTAAGAATGACATCGACGAATTTGCTCGGACCAAGCCCTCTATACTCCACATTTTCACATTGACATAAAAAAAGAAAAGACGACATAAAATCTCACTTCCATTTCAAAATGAATAATTTGGATCTCTTGAACGACATTTTAATTTAGTCGTTCTTCAAAGGTCCAAATCTTAACAAAATGCAATCAAATGTTCACATGAAAGGTACATGTATGCAAAATAATTGCAGAAAAGATACAAAATGCCTACTTAAAGGACTCTAGGGATTCCTGGTATTTCTTACCCCAGTACTACAATTCCTTCACTGGTATCCAGCTGCTTTCCAACATAGGTCTATGAAAATCGACCCATAGGTGGGGGATAAATAGTCGTAAAGGATAAGTGCCACCGTCGGGGATCAAACCCGGGTCTGTTTGAATGATAGTCTGACGAGCTTACACTGTGCGGCTGAATATGCCGTGGTAGATAACTGTTTTTCTAAAAATACAAAATCCCTAAAATGAGGAACAATGTCCGCAAAAAAACTACCGGTATAAGGTATACAAAATCCACTAGAAGCAATCACGAGGTTTTGTTCACCGAACGTTCTCAACTGATTTTCTACCCAAATGACCAAATAATTACAGAAACCTGATAGTGATTTAGTTCGCTCCTCCCACTTTTTGTTTACCTCGATTTGATTGAAGAATGTATGACGCAACAAAAATGAATGACATCATTGATTGACGTGCAAGTCAATTGAACAATCGTTATTTGATGAAAAAATAAGTCGATCGGTAAAACAGTTATAGTTCATATTCTGACAATTTACGCGTATAACCTTGCGCTCCGCTAACGCTCCGCTTAGGTTATATCGCGTAAATTGTCAGAAATGAACTATAACTATTACTTATAATAATGGCGCGAGAGCCGCGAAAATTTGCCATGTTACGTGAATTACGACTCATTTAATATCATGTTTGTCTTTTGCTGGTTGGATGGTTCAAATAAACGCTGGCTTTCACGAAAGACACATGTCAGTAGCGTCAGATTGATAAAAAACGACGTTTTTTCGATAGTCATTTTTTTTCGAAATCGTATTAATTTATTTTATTCTCCAGAATAAAATGATAAAAAATGATATTTGAAATACGTCTGGACCCGAATTGATGCATTCAAATTTTTGTTCACATTCGAATTCATCTAGTGTCTTTTTATTATGTTTTACCGATCGCCCTATTTTTTCGGCCAATGAAAGGTCGCCATTTCGTTTGAAATTCAAAAAATATATCCCATAACCTGACGATCTGTTCGAATAAGTGAGCTACGTGGATTTCGGTCATAATGGGCGGGGACTACATTCAAAACCAGACAGTGACGTCATAATCTTGTCTGATAAAAAGTACCGAAAGACCCTTAACTTGTAATCGAGTATCTATAATAAAAAATACGTTTTATGAATTGTCTTTAGAAGTTAAGCTTATACACAATTACTCATTAAAAGGGGAATAAAAATTCTTGAATAATTTGTCTGTATGTTTATCAAGACATGATTTAGCGGATAAACCAATGATTCTGATAATAAAATATCAATCTACATGGTATACAGCAGTAAGAATGACATCGACGAATTTGCTCGGACCAAGCCCTCTATACTCCACATTTTCACATTGACATAAAAAAAGAAAAGACGACATAAAATCTCACTTCCATTTCAAAATGAATAATTTGGATCTCTTGAACGACATTTTAATTTAGTCGTTCTTCAAAGGTCCAAATCTTAACAAAATGCAATCAAATGTTCACATGAAAGGTACATGTATGCAAAATAATTGCAGAAAAGATACAAAATGCCTACTTAAAGGACTCTAGGGATTCCTGGTATTTCTTACCCCAGTACTACAATTCCTTCACTGGTATCCAGCTGCTTTCCAACATAGGTCTATGAAAATCGACCCATAGGTGGGGGATAAATAGTCGTAAAGGATAAGTGCCACCGTCGGGGATCAAACCCGGGTCTGTTTGAATGATAGTCTGACGAGCTTACACTGTGCGGCTGAATATGCCGTGGTAGATAACTGTTTTTCTAAAAATACAAAATCCCTAAAATGAGGAACAATGTCCGCAAAAAAACTACCGGTATAAGGTATACAAAATCCACTAGAAGCAATCACGAGGTTTTGTTCACCGAACGTTCTCAACTGATTTTCTACCCAAATGACCAAATAATTACAGAAACCTGATAGTAATTTAGTTCGCTCCTCCCACTTTTTGTTTACCTCGATTTGATTGAAGAATGTATGACGCAACAAAAATGAATGACATCATTGATTGACGTGCAAGTCAATTGAACAATCGTTATTTGATGAAAAAATAAGTCGATCGGTAAAACAGTTATAGTTCATATTCTGACAATTTACGCGTATAACCTTGCGCTCCGCTAACGCTCCGCTTAGGTTATATCGCGTAAATTGTCAGAAATGAACTATAACTATTACTTATAATAATGGCGCGAGAGCCGCGAAAATTTGCCATGTTACGTGAATTACGACTCATTTAATATCATGTTTGTCTTTTGCTGGTTGGATGGTTCAAATAAACGCTGGCTTTCACGAAAGACACATGTCAGTAGCGTCAGATTGATAAAAAACGACGTTTTTTCGATAGTCATTTTTTTTCGAAATCGTATTAATTTATTTTATTCTCCAGAATAAAATGATAAAAAATGATATTTGAAATACGTCTGGACCCGAATTGATGCATTCAAATTTTTGTTCACATTCGAATTCATCTAGTGTCTTTTTATTATGTTTTACCGATCGCCCTATTTTTTCGGCCAATGAAAGGTCGCCATTTCGTTTGAAATTCAAAAAATATATCCCATAACCTGACGATCTGTTCGAATAAGTGAGCTACGTGGATTTCGGTCATAATGGGCGGGGACTACATTCAAAACCAGACAGTGACGTCATAATCTTGTCTGATAAAAAGTACCGAAAGACCCTTAACTTGTAATCGAGTATCTATAATAAAAAATACGTTTTATGAATTGTCTTTAGAAGTTAAGCTTATACACAATTACTCATTAAAAGGGGAATAAAAATTCTTGAAGAATTTGTCTGTATGTTTATCAAGACATGATTTAGCGGATAAACCAATGATTCTGATAATAAAATATCAATCTACATGGTATACAGCAGTAAGAATGACATCGACGAATTTGCTCGGACCAAGCCCTCTATACTCCACATTTTCACATTGACATAAAAAAAGAAAAGACGACATAAAATCTCACTTCCATTTCAAAATGAATAATTTGGATCTCTTGAACGACATTTTAATTTAGTCGTTCTTCAAAGGTCCAAATCTTAACAAAATGCAATCAAATGTTCACATGAAAGGTACATGTATGCAAAATAATTGCAGAAAAGATACAAAATGCCTACTTAAAGGACTCTAGGGATTCCTGGTATTTCTTACCCCAGTACTACAATTCCTTCACTGGTATCCAGCTGCTTTCCAACATAGGTCTATGAAAATCGACCCATAGGTGGGGGATAAATAGTCGTAAAGGATAAGTGCCACCGTCGGGGATCAAACCCGGGTCTGTTTGAATGATAGTCTGACGAGCTTACACTGTGCGGCTGAATATGCCGTGGTAGATAACTGTTTTTCTAAAAATACAAAATCCCTAAAATGAGGAACAATGTCCGCAAAAAAACTACCGGTATAAGGTATACAAAATCCACTAGAAGCAATCACGAGGTTTTGTTCACCGAACGTTCTCAACTGATTTTCTACCCAAATGACCAAATAATTACAGAAACCTGATAGTGATTTAGTTCGCTCCTCCCACTTTTTGTTTACCTCGATTTGATTGAAGAATGTATGACGCAACAAAAATGAATGACATCATTGATTGACGTGCAAGTCAATTGAACAATCGTTATTTGATGAAAAAATAAGTCGATCGGTAAAACAGTTATAGTTCATATTCTGACAATTTACGCGTATAACCTTGCGCTCCGCTAACGCTCCGCTTAGGTTATATCGCGTAAATTGTCAGAAATGAACTATAACTATTACTTATCAGTCTTAAAATTGTCCCACTTTACGCAAAAAGGCGTTATTGAAATAACAGTGATATTTTGATGCTTATTTTCTTTTTACAAAAATCAACACATTCTTAATGCAACTTCATATTCAAAATACATCTAGAACATATTCCGCAAAAATAAAAGCATTCATCAACATCTCTTCAACTATAGGAAATATGAATCTTACTCTTGGTCTTAAAATTGTCCCACTAACGCGTTTTTTCGACGTTCGAACGTCAGGTCATTTTATAAGAATTTTCAAAAAAAATTTCTCGATCACAGAACCAGTCGAAATCTTGTATTAAAGTTAAACTTCCATTCATTAAACCTTACTAAGTTCTGACACCGTTGTTTGATTGAAAACTATTATGGTTTTGATTAGGATCCGACACAGTTTCAATTCGGTTCTGATTTTGCTTTAAACAGTTTCCATCGTACCACTCTCGCAAGTTGATTGTATATTGAAGATGATACAGTCCGACCGACCAACATTGCAAGTGACGTCATGATTTGTTTATTATTTTTATTGCTGCGTGAAATATGTAAGGTTTAATAAATAGTAAAAACACAAGATTTGTCGAGTGGGAAATTAGCTCAGGTAGTTAGCGTGTTTTGACATACGTCTGCCCTTCGAAATTATAGGGATATTTTATGTCGACGTTCGAGTCTTTGTCAGATTACAGTTTTTTTTGTAATATCATGATCCTTTTTAATGTTTTTTCAATAAAGAAAATATTTAATTTCATAATTTTAAAATTGACTCGTTTTTCTTATGTGTGAAAAAACATTATTTTATTTTTTTTTCTTTTCTCTATTGATGTGTCAGTATTTCCAAACTTTTCTTATTCAACTCACACATATGTATTCATAAATACCACAAATATAGAAAACGATTTTTTCTTTTCAAAATCGTTTCGTGTAAAATTGCTTATGCTAATACAATGCATCAAGGTTTGAATCTTGAATTTATGAAAAAATAAAAAGTATATTATTTTGCGCCGATACGAAGCCCTGAAGCACGTTATTTGAACTAGTGTGCGTTACCGACTGCGCTAATTACGATAGTTGTTTTAATGTGGGTTGAATTACAATTTGATTTCAACTTTGCCTTTGAAAAGTAAACAAAAAGTGACGCCACTTGCAATGTAGAGTGGTTGATTTGTATAGGTGTATTTTGTAAACTGAGCTCTGACCTAGGCGCTGAGTCCATTATCATAGGTAAATCGGGTATAATGAAAAGGCAAATAATAAGAATTTAACCTGACCCCTTCACTTCAATTATGAAAGTACGTGTTTGAGTGAACCTTACGATTTAAGACAAGCAGTAACGTTGGTTTACATGGTAAATTTTTAAACCCTCTTAATGCGCTAATCAAAGCTGTTTTATCTATTTCGAACAAATGGCACGAGAATCTAACGGTAAAAAGTTTGTTTCACGGCTCACCGCGCAAAATCTACCTATACATATCATACCTCAGTAACATGTAAGCATGTTTACTTTGATTAGATTGTATATTTTATATTGTATATTATTGTATATTTTACAAATGAATGACGGACTTTTTTCTTTGCTTTTCGTCAAATTTTACTCGAAATCTTCTTTAATACGTTGTATAAAAACGGACGTCATTTGTTACAGTCTTGACCGCCAACTTTTGCCGTTACGTCTATATATATACCAAAATTTAATCTCTTATCTCAAAAAACGCTGTTTTCCTCCTCCACCTTAAACATTCTTTTTAGCTATCAAATTAACATGAGCGATTTCGGGCTATATTGACCCTCTTGTTTATAACTTGTTTTTGTCCTTTCCTTTACTCGCATTGTCACTTCCATACAGATCTTCTTCTCGTATGGTTTTTCGTTTTCTTTTAGTTTTTTTTCGTTTCCATGATATTGAGGTTTTTATCAATGTCTGAAGGAGCGTCGGATTTATTATTCAACGAATCGAACATAACGTCGCTGTAAATAATGCTCGTTTTTTAAAGAAATCGTTCCACACGAACTAATATCAACATCTCTCTTATTTGTGAATATTTATCCTTGAAATTTTAATATAATTATCAAGAGAAAAAAAAATATTTCTTGGCTGAATTTAAATCATCTTATGAATAAAGGAACTGCGTGTATTTAAAATGGAAAAAACAGTTTTTTGACAGCCTGAAAAAAATTCGTTTCACAAGAATTTAAGCTTATTATTTAAAATTCAAATTGATATTTATTTATATATTTGAGAACTACAGAAACATAATATTTTAAATATCAAGTTCTGTTGCAATTCATTAATTTTGAAAGAAAATACAAAAGAAAATTGTCATTTCTTCGGCGCCTTAAAGCTTGATGTTACGCGTCACTTTTTGTTAAATATAAAACAGTATTTTTCTTATTTGTGGTTAAAATTCGATCTCCGTAGGTACAATTGTTGGATGTCATACCAATTCAAGTCTGAAGCACTTTCAAGCAGTTTAAACTTTATTTAACTTTTTGAAATATAAGATGTGTATCTTTCAGTGATGCTACACGCGTTATTTCGCTTAAATTACAAATTGAAACTCCTTTTTACGAAGTTGTACAAAAATAAGTAGCAATAAAAGTGTGACGTTTAAATTGGCCATTGCCTAAGCGTTATTTTGATATAAGATATGAAGATGTTACGAGTATGGATTCTTGTGATGATAAGTTTTAAAACTCAGAGGGTGACGTTTTTTAAAAAGTGCCGCAACCGTGCGCGACGTCACAGTTTTGACATTCTGAGCACAGAGCAGATTCTTTCTTTGACTTCCTATACATTTAAGCCATTTGGATTGAAATCGAATAAAAATGTTGCTAGATCTTTTAATTGACTAGTCACTTGTCTAGCCTCCTTATCCCAACTTGGTAAAAGGATATCTTATGACTGAATCTTGCTTGAAAAATATAAGTAAGTTACATAATGATTATCAAACTGAATATCCTTATATATCATTAATAGGTAAGAAAATAGCCTAAATGAAGCTTTATAGATTTAAACGATGGTAAAAAAAGTGATCTCAGCAATGATTATAATGTTTGAAGGGGTATATTTCTATTTTTTTCTTTTTCGGAATTTTTCTCTTTTTGTCGAAAAGAAGAAGAAGAAGAAGAAGAAGAAGAAGAAGAAGAAGAAGAAGAAGAAGAAGAAGAAGAAGAAGAAGAAGAAGAAGAAGAAGAAGAAGAAGAAGAAGAAGAAGAAGAAGAAGAAGAAGTTAGATTAAGCCAAAATTTGAATAGGTGTCGATCCATTCTTAAAACTGCTATCGTTCAAATAATGTGTTTTCTGGTATTGGTTAAAACTAGCAAAGCAAGACTTAGGGGAAATAAGTACCGTTTTTACGAAACAAGCAAACGAGATTTGTATCCCCTACTTTTCATAAATCGAGTAAAATTCTCGCATATCTAGTTATCTGTTCAAATATTTGGCAAAGGAAATATTATTATTCAGTTTGTGTTAAGGATGCAAAAAACGTTTGTAAAAGTTTAAAAATAAAAACATTGTTCGTACGTTAGACTATTGTGAAACATTGTTGACCTGTCACTCATTATTTTTCGTAAACTTTCGTTAATATCCGTGAGGTTATAAAAGAATTTTATTTTAAGGTCAAATAAAAACTTCAGTTGTTATAATTCGGTCCGTAGCGCAGTGGTCTAAACCGTTAGCCATTTAGAATCATTGAACTGACCAGACCTGGTTCGAATACGCACGCAGTCGGATGCAGTGATCTTTGTCCCAATTTGGTTTTACTTTATTTTTAGTATTAAATAAAGGAACAGTTTTATTGTCTCTTAAATTTCTTGTTTGTAATATTCTATATTCGCAGTTTTTTCCTAATTCAAATCTCTCATTACTTTATTTTCATAGAATTAATAAGCTGTTGTCACCTATTCAAGCTGAGGTCACGAGGCTTTTGATAGTTAAGTTAGTTTCTCTAACCCAGCACCTTAGCGACTGAATCGAATTATGTTCTTTCGTTCATGATATTTGATGCATATGATATTATTACTAATTTTATGAACGTGCGATACATTCCATTGCTTGCCGTTACTTCTGTTAATTCTATTTACGGTATTCTTTATCCGATTTTTTTATTCTATTTTGAGGAGTGTGATAAATGTATCATGTATTTTTCTAAAAAAAATATGTGCGTAAGCTACTGAGCAATAGGAAATCATTTGATGCAGAATACCGAACGGATCACCCACACAGAACGATGAACAAAATTAAGTAAACTGTGCTGTGCTTTTTTATTTCAGAGATTTGAATTACAGCAATTAAAAGTAACATCGTATTTTCAAAATTTAAAAAAAAATATTAATAAATAAAGATAAGACGAGAATGAGATTCGATCTTTGGACCTCTCGTTTTCAAGTTCCTGACCTTTCACTTTAACTGTGCACGGTTATTTTTCACAACTGGGTATATTTAAGTATTTGAATGTACTGTTCGCGTATTTTTAATCTATATTAGGCATTAAGTACCGAATATCAATGAAGGTCAACAGGAATATTAAATGAGCGACAGGTCAACAATGTTTCACAATACTATCGCCTCCAATAGAAATCGGTATTGTACTCGAACATGTTAAAAAAATAAATTCTTATTCCTTGGCCTTCCTGGTAAAATGTGCCTTTATGCTTTATAAGGGGCATATTCTGAAGATTTCTTCGAAAAAAAAAAAACACTAAACACACACACAACAAATCAAACAACATCAAAAAAAAAACATACAAAAAAACCCCAAACAAAACAAAACAACAACAACAACAACAACAACAACAACAACAACAACAAAAAAAAAAAAAAAAAAAAAAAAAAAAAAACCAAACAAAAAAAACCAACACAATTTATACTTGTTTACACTTAGCCTTCGCATCTCAAAATCACTCGTTTTAAATTTGAGCATATGGGTGACTTTTCCACCAATACTACATATGCGCGACTTAAAAGGAACGCAGTAGAAACCGATACGGACGTGATGCGATCTTCGTGGTCTAGGCTGACTTAGGTGAGTTTTGAAGATGTTAAACAACAACAACAACAACAACAAAAACGTGGCGAGGACCTTATCGAATCAGGACGCAGTAAGGGACCAATTAGGACACAGTAAGGGCCCAATATGGACCTGGGTCCCGTTTTACTAAATTTCTTACGACAAAATTGATCGTAAGTCAAAATCACAAATCGTACCTGGTGTTTTATTCATCGCTAGATTCTGTCTTGCTATATCTCATTGGAATCGTCTGAAGGAGACGATTCCAATGAGATAACGCATGGCAGAATTCCATGTTTAGTTACTACTGTAGAAGCAACTTTGATTTTCGACTTACGCAAAAAATGATCGTAAGATGTTTAGTAAAACAGGCCCCTGGGAACTACGGCATTGGCGTAGTGCCAACCGGGCATGGACCTTAGAAGGTCTCCGTTGACGTAGTTCGAACCTGGTATAGACGGGAAAGATTGCACTAAATTCTAAAAAACGTGCTAAACGAATTAGATCGGAGAGTGCGTGGACTTTAATTTGAACCTGTGCGTGACATTTCCAGCAAGTTGAAGGGTTTATTTCGTGTTAACATTGAGCTGTGTAGACAGCTACATACTGCAAATATAGAGTTATTTGATTGTCTACAGATACTTTGAGACCTTATCTATTTGCTAAGTGCACAGTGAAGACTCTGGCCAGACTGTGCGGATGCACAGGCTGGTAAGAGTCTTTGCTTTGAGCATATTTGAAATTGTTGGAAATGTCACGCACAGGCTCATTTATAATCAAATCACGAATGGCGCAGTGAGCGTAGTAACGCGCAGTATTTCAGCGCGTTAAGCGATCTTAAAGGTATTAGAAAGAACTTAAAAAAAAAAACGCAAAGGATGTGGTGCGTACTTTATCAAGCTCATAAAAAAAACCTTAGTTGAGACGAGTTGGGTGCATTGACAACCTTTCAGGTGCGTATTAACCCTTTGCTGTTTAATCCCTGCTTACGTACCTGTGATTTTATGATTGAGAAAACATTGTGAAAAAAGAAGAAATTGCTTCTGACAAGCAATTTCTTCTTTTTCCACACTATTTTCTACCCTACTGAATGGTTAATTTTCAAATTAAATCCACTTTTAATTTTCGTCTGCAAAACCTTTGAAATTGGACAGGTCCAAAATTTTGTAAAACAGGAAAGGGTTAAAGACGTGGAACCAACTTAAAAACTGTGTTTTTTCCGATTTTATTCATCCCGTTCTCTCTTCGTTTGTCAAGTTTTAAGAACGCAGAACGGTCTTAATGGTATTTGTCTGGGTGTGACGAGGGGGGGGGGGGGCATTACCTAGTCAGTGAATATTCTTTTCGTATTGTAAAGTTGTCTAAGTTGCTCAATACTTTTGCCTAGGACAATCGTTACACTCATTTATTGGATGAACCCTCCATAAGACAGCTATTAAGATCGAACATTTCCCTTTCCAGATTTCTCTTTATCTTATAACTACACAAATATTTGTGTGATAAGATCCCGTATGATATATTTTATGATATCACATAGTTATTTTTAGAAGAATGATAAAATGCGGTTATTTTTAGAAACTTGCATTTAAGTTAGAAACATCAACGAAATCAAGACAAATGGAGGTTATAAGATAAATATAATACATACGTAGTGTATTGTATGAAAAAATATCTAACTCGGTTGTGAGAATTGATAATTGTCTCGGCAGAGCCTCGACAATGATCAATTCTCCCAACCTCGTTAGATATTTATTTTTCATATAATACACTAAGTATGTATTATATATATCTGTGGGTTTTGTCTCCACTTTCAAACCGAACCATTCTCAAACATTTCCTAAGATTTGCACCGTGAGTTTTTAAGTTGGAATGCGGAGCAATTCCAACTTAGATTTAACAAAACCGCAAAATGAACACAAGATAAATTCATTTCGGGTTTTTTGAGAACACACATCACGTGAACAGGATGTTAATACACCTCGGCCTATTTTGTATATCTCAAACTGACATTGACATACAGTTTATTTCATCTAAAGGAAATAATCCTGTAATTACACAACTATCACTTCATGTATATTATTAACACGCTAATTCATGATTTAAACGATATTTATTGAAATTTGCGTACGAATTTACTAGTATCACATGTTTACATTACTATATTTGGAAATCATGTGATAAGCCAAGTCAAATAAGGTCAGCTATTGAAAATAGCACTAGCCAATCACGTGATCTGCTTATTTGGCAATGTCGCGATCTGGTTTCTTAGTATTGTGGCAATAGCACAGGCCAATCACGTGATCTGCTTATTTGGTAATGTCGCGACATATTTTCGTAGAATTATGTTATAGCTTCTTTTAGAGGTATAGTTTCTCTTTCTGAACGACCTTATCACACATTTAACTGACAAATGACAAATTGTTATATTGTACATTTCTTTCTACAGTTACGAAATAAAAATCTTTAGTTTTTCTTAAAGTGAAGGTACACTTTTAAAGTTAATATATATATTGGCAACATATTGTCGTTTGTTTTTCGTCATATTGCAGTTATCTACATGAATGTTTCATTGTCAAAGCCCAATATTCATCAAATAAAATCCTGGCCACCACATCTTTAATGGAATTATGAATATCTTTGCCCAATTGCATTCCATCACCAAAATAACTTGCCATTTGAAACAGACCTACTAGTTCAACTTGTTTTCTTCACATTCTTGCACATCAACACTTTTAAGAGCACCATCATACAGTTAGTTACATCGCGAAATCGACATTCATTTCAATCAAAAACATTCGTAATCGTTCACTCAGCGCTCCATTCTTTCATTTCAAACACTAACTCAAACCATTCAAAAATCTCAAAATTAATCAATAAATAAGATCAACTTGTACATTCAAAATGAATAAAGTATTTTAGAACCAAATCGCTATTGAAATTTAAAGCGTCTGGCGAAATATAAAGCTATTGAGGGAACTTTCATGCATTTTTTTTATTAAATGGAGGTTTTACATATCTCTAATTTGGTTCACCCTGAACAAAATAAGCGACATTGGATTCCCTTTCTTAAATTTCACTCAAAACTCGCTCCGCTCACTCATTCAACATCATTCCTAAATCATTCCAAAATCGTTCACTTTATCAATTTTACGATGTTATTAACTATACCCCCAACTCAGAAGTAGAGCAGCACATATTGATTTCATCATGTCTGTCTGTCAGTCCATTGACCTTTTGCTTTCCGCTAGCTAAACGGAGAAGCAAATGACCTGCAATAACGAAACTTTACACAAATATTGCACATGACCCAAAGAAATACCCTATTTTTTCAGGGTCATACATGTCACGGTCATAAGTTATCTTGAACTGTTAACAGTTTCCATTGTAACTGAACAACCAATTGACCCAAATCGTAAAACTTGACACAAATGTTGTCAATGACCCAAGAAAGTACCAAATTTTGGAGTCACGAAGGTAAAAGTTACAGTTGAACTTCGTCCAAGAATTGTCTTGCGATTCCAACTCAAGTAAAATACTTCCCTGCGAAAAAAGCATTTCATCAAGGACAAGGCACTACGTGCCCAAAGGGAGCTTTTAGGGTCACCCTGACTCCGTCGTCCTTCGGGCGTTGTCAACTTTCTTTAAAAAATTCTTCGCTCAATTTTGATAATTCACAAATATTGGCGTGGTAGGGCGGGGCTTATTTTGAACCAGAATTCTTTGAACGACATCTCCTCCTGAAACACTGGGCGATTTCAATGAAACTTTACCAGAATGTTCCCTGGATGACCCTCTTCAAAAATTCTTCGCTAAATTCTGATAATCCATAAATATGGGCGTGGCAAAGCGGGGCTTATTTTCAGCCAGAAATCTTTAAACGACATCTCCTCCTGAACCACTGGGCCGATTTCAATGAAACTTTACTAGAATATTCCTGGGGTGACCCTTTAAAATAATTGTTCGTGAAATTGAGAATGGCCCATAAATATTGACGTGGCAGGGCGGGCCTAATTTTGAGCCAGAAATCTTTGAATGAATTCTCCTCCTGAACCACTGGGCAAATGTCTGTGAAACTTTACCAGAATGTTTCTTGGGTATCGCTTTTGGCAAATTGTTTACGAAATTTTGATTGGTCCAAAAATATTGGTGTGGCAGGGCGGGATTTATTTAAGCCAAGGACCTTTGAACGACATCTCCTCACGATTTCAATGAAACTTTACCAGAACGTTCCTTTGGAGACCATCTTCAAAATTTGTTTGTAAAGTCTTGATTAGCCCATAAATATGGGCGTGGCAGGGCAGGGCTAATTTTGAGTCTCCTCTGTAAAAAGTGGGTGGACAGGGTCTATTATTACTGTTTATTCTTCGAATTATATTCCTTTCAACAATTAGGTAAATTTGAACGAAACTTTTCCAGAAAGTTTCTGGATGAGATCCACTGGACAAATCGGATTCAGGACAGCGGTTTAGGACCATTTTGGCCCTCTTGTTATCATTTTTCTTCCATCAGCTGCAGGCCTGTATAGCGAATCAGGGTTTTAAGCGTCTCTCGTTGTTGAAATACATTGATTTATATACGCCCGTCAAAAGACGAGATGTATTATGTGATCACCTGTGGTGCGCGGGAGGGGTGAGCTTCGTTAGTGGCTTGAGGTCACCGTCTCTTGAACGCAACGCATTCCAACTTATCAGTACTTTCAGTACTTTGATTTATTTTGTCATTTGAGGCCATGATACAGAGTAAATCGGGTATATAAATCCAAATCATGTGTTTTTTTTTCTGTCACGGATAATCTTATCTGGTTTATCCCCAACACTGGTGTTAAATCCCGTTCCAAAATTATAAATATATACACCTTTTGCTCATAATGATAGATATCTTCTTGTAATTTGTCAAAGATATCTATATCGTTTACCATGTTTACACATACATGCACTTACTTCATGAAAATAATTTTGTGTGTTAATTTGAATCGGGTTTAACGCTACTTTCAACAATCTTTCACTTATATTTCGGGGGCAGAAACACCTTATAAAGTATTCCAGGTATTTCTCACACCAGTGTTATCATTACATCCTTTACTAGCCTCGAGCTGCTATCCCACATAGGTCTACGATTATCAATCAATTGGTCGAAGACAAAAGTAGGAAGATGAGTGCCGCCGTCGGGGGCTCAAACCTCGGACCATTTGACTTATAGTCCACTGCGCCATGATGTTGGCCCATGAACACAGTAAATAAGACGTACATATCAATAAACGATTTCTAAAGCTTAACAAACCTACACCAAACCTATTTGCCTAAAGATGCAGCCCAGCTATGTACGAAATTAATATTATCTGTCCATTCACTGTAATATCATGGGTCTACCAGTGACTGAAGTGACTTCTCAACCCGTACTAGCCGGAAGTGTAGTGAGAAGTAGAATGGAAACTTGACATGACATCACAGGCTTGGATTAGACTTGGTGGAAGCCGGATGTGTGGTGGGCATCAGGTTTTTTTTAGAAAGCAAGAGGTTTTAAGCCGGATGTGTAATGGCCATCATGGGCTTGAGGGTTATATTGCGTTATGTTAGGATAAATCTCCAAGGCTCAGCCCAGATTGACCCTGGAATATTCATAAGGAGGAGGAAGAGGAGGAGGAGGAGGAGAAGAAGAAGAAGAAGAAGAAGAAGAAGAAGAAGAAGAAGAAGAAGAAGAAGAAGAAGAAGAAGAAGAAGAAGAAGAAGAAGAAGAAAAAGAAGAAGAAAAAGAAGAAGGGAAATATACAAAATGAACAATGAAAATTAGCTTGTCCGATATGTATGGTTTCGGAATTGAAACTGTTTCTAGTTCGCATTAATTGATCGGTTTGTTGATTGATTGTATGGTATTAAATATGTCAATTCCGACAGGATTTCAATTATGCATGTATCTCGTCATCTGGGGTGCCCATTCATGACTCCTTTTTGCTTTTTAAGAAAATACAAGCACGATATTGAATGTGAACGACAAAAGCTCACCTCCCTTCTCGTACTAGTCATGCATTGGTGGTAGCCCTTCTTGTACTAGTCATGTATTGGTGGGAGAAAAATGGTGCGTGTCACAATAACTTATGTCAAATGTTGGGTGAAAATACCTTCAGGTATAGGGCCAACTTATTTCTGACCCCGGGCGGTTACTGTTGCCAGCGATGTCAGAGTATCTCTCAGAAAGCAGGTTACCAGCTCTAGACTGGTCCACATATCGACTATCAGAATAGCCTAGAACAGGCTATTCTGATATTCGACAGAGAGACCAGTCTACACCCGACCCGAAAGCGGGCGAGAAATAAGTTGGCCCAATGGTAAACCACGATGTATAAATATACTTTGGACAAGTCATAGACCTATCTAAGTCTCTGAAATTCATACGCACTCAGAAGGCAACAATCAAAGAAAATATAGTCAGAAGGCAACAACCAAAGAATATATAGGATAAAGACGATATATGGGCTGTCAAAAAAGATGCATGTCCTCTGTCGGCTCCCTTTTTATGATTTGAGCGTTAGTGAATAATCAAAAGATCGTAATTGCAGCTTGGATAAGCTTTAGTTTCGATGTTATAATCATTCATCAACGATATTTTTACGCACTGGCGTAAATTGCGTATCGGGTATTACGCCCTTGCAATTTTACTATAGATAAAGTCAAATCTCAGTATTTCAAAACGCGTGAAAAAGTGGTATGGCCAGGAGGAGGTTGGACCGAACTGAAATCGAAAAAGCGTTAGGTAACAGTACATAAATACAAATGCAATTACCTGTATACTGATAGAGTAAAGAAACTCAATACGAAACCACTTTTAGCCTATCGAAATTCGTTCCTTTTTGCCTTTTTAATGTTAGTTTCTTCATGATGACTTCGATTTCGAAAGCACGTTATTCAAACGCATAACACATGGCGTTTTATAGGGATGAGTGTCTTTTTCACTGCGTTTATTGGGGTATAAAGTGCAATTGCCTTAGCACATGACAAATAACGCCCGTAGGGCGTTATGAATAAGCCATGTGCTAAGGCAATTGCACTTTATACCCCAATAAACGCAGTGAAAAGACACTCGTCCCTTATAATTGCAATCATCTAGATCGAAGAAACTATTAAAATACTCAGCCGAACATTAAAGCTTCAAGTCTACTTTCTGCGCGTATAAATTACATACCTAATCTATTTTTAGATCGTGTATTGTTTATCTCGCTATCGAAGTGAAATGTCATATAGTAAAACAAATGATACACAAATAAACGACAACATTAAAATTCGTAGAGGAACTTATGACAAAAAAGCTTGTTTCTGCCAAGTTAGTCTGTATTTTTATACGAAAACGGCGTAGTCGGACTTAGTTGAGAGGGTTGCTTGAAGGTCTTCGTCGACTCGTTGTTTTCTAAGTTTAGGTCGGCTCAGAATCAGAACTGCATGCTTGTAATTTAATTTATAATAGATTAAATAGCAATGTTGCGTTGATGATCGGGAACTAGGTTAATTCGAGTTCCTACAACACAGGACTTGCAGATCGAATTTCTTGGGTTTCCCGAAAGACATATTGCATTTTATACAGAAATAAAGTGCAATGGATTTCCCCACGTGATTCGATTTAAACCAATCAGAATTCTTTATTTTATTGGATTGCAATTATACCAGTATAAAGTCAAAGGATGGTAAATATAGCAGAAGTAGCATTTCTTTGCCCTTTAGTAAAGTCAGAGAACGTGTAATAAAAAAAAACCTGTTGGTTCCAATTTATTTTTATTAAAACTCGTATCAGGTATGTTTATTTACATTCAAGATATTGTAATTTACCTAAAATTAGAAGCAAAGAATATTTTGTTTTCTAAACTGAAAGTGCAAAGAAACGCAAAACTATTATTTATCTAAAATGACCTGGCACTCATTAACTTTCGTCAGTGCTCGAGAATTTCCGCAGCGTAACCCAATTTCATTTCACCGTTTTAGTTATATTATTTCACGACTTCTTTAAAAAGTCGCGGCAGTACAGTGATTACAGACGCCTTTTCGTACACCGATAAGTTGTTGGGCCGAGTTCAATTCCCGACAGAGACACAAATTTTAATTATTGTGATTTTCATTAACATATTGATTTGTTTCGTTTTTTTTTTTTAAATTACATTTCTTGTTTTTTTTTTTTTTATTTTGTTACTAGTTATTTTGGTCAGTAACGATTAATATTTTTTTATTCTTACATCATTCAATTTGGGTTGTTTGCACCAACCAAGTTTATTGCATTCTGATCGAGAGAAAGATTTGCTTCATACCTCAATGAAAAAAATTATCATAAGTTGTTAGTAAGCTTGTACCAAATGATAGTCCGAATAAAGATCTCATTTGCTTCATGATATTGAATTATGTGATATGAAGAGAATAGAGTTTTTAACGTTAATAACATAATCACACTTAAAAGGAATTCGATTAATGTGTTCAAACCCTGTATATGTTTTTAATTTCATACTATCATGAATTAAAAAAGTGACTCTTCATCTATTAAGTATATATCTAGATATATTGCAAAATTTATAATTATTTTCGGTAATTTACAATGATTTATAGACAGGACTTTGCATTGGTCAAATTGAGTCTGGTGGAAAGATTGTGCCGAGTATAAATATCACTGTTCAAAACATTAAAAATATCAAAATCGGTAATTAAAAAAGTGTTATCCTACAAAAGAAAAAGAAATATTTCTGGTCATGGTCCAGCTTGAACTCGTGACTTTCCGATTATAGGAAATCACCCTTACCCCACCGCTAAATTTCCGTATGCACTATGAGTTGTGATACATATTTTTAGATCTTATCTTCGCGAGTATAAATCTATATTAAGAAACATATTTACCGACTATCAATAGGGGTCAAAAGGAATATTTAATGAGTGCCAGGTCATTATAGATAAACAATACTAGCATTTTAACATCATTATACTTTACACAAACCTAATGTGTCATCGCGTATTTATTGTCACATGCTTTCGAAACCGACTTCATTATGAAACTAACATTATAACAGCAAAAAATAATGAATATCGACTATGAGATAAAGGTAGTTTTCGTGATTAGCTTTTTACCCTGTCAGTATACAGATGATTGCATTTGTAATTATGTACCATTATTTCACACCTTAAAGAGTTTAATTGTGCCCTCTCCTGCGTTCAGGATGACAAAACGGTGCAAACTTTTTGCCTATGATATTATCCATGATTAATGCCCTGGCAGGGCGGAGCCTAAGTAACGGGTCGTTGCACTTAAGGTTAAGAGAAATAGGCTTTTATCTAAAATAACCTACTTCTATAGAGAGTCGACATAAATAACTCGAGACCTTAAATCGTAGATTGGTGACCAAATCCTTGTAACTTCAGCTTAATCAAGTTACGAGGCATTCGTAACCAAACGATGACATGTGTTCACTCACTCAAAGCACGTGAATCCTTTAGGTTTTAGGATACAGTAATATGCGCGCGTTAACGATGAATACCGGCTAAAATTTGAAAGAATCCAAACTATTGAAAAGTATACTCGCCAAATTACGTCACGGTTAAGCCCCGCCCTGCCAGTTCATTAATTATGCAGAATACCCCACTATGTAGGCAAGTGCACGTGCGACGTAGGGTAATATAAGCGAACAGTTAGCACCGTTTTGTCATCCTAAACGCAGGGATAGCTATTGGCCAACTTATTTCTGACCCCGTGAGGGTATTGTTGCCCGCAACATGAGAGTATCTTTCAGAGAACGGGCTACCAGCTCAAGACTGGTCCAAATATCGACTCGACTAGAATAGGCTATTCTGATAGTCGACAGTGAGACCAGTCTACACCCGACCCGAGAGCGGGCGAGAAATAAGCTGGCCCTATACCACATTTTCTTCCGCTTTCAAATACATAGGTTTGACTTAACATGTCTTTTTCGATGAAGACAAAATAATACATCAATAAAGCAGATAATATAAAATACTTCCAAGCGAAATAACTGGTTTTTCAAATTTCAATAAATTAAAATCTGACATTTAAATTTCAATCTATTAACATGGTTTAATGCATCCTTGCACTGACACAGATGAATAAACATTATTTCAAGAATACAGAGATTGTATTATATGTACATGTATTATTTTTATACAATTATGATATTTTTTCCATACATTCACCAAAACTTCTAAATTCATTTTTCAGATACTTCTCTATAATGAAGTCAAATACAAATATAAATATATATATAGGATTTGTCATGACATTTTGTTTGAGACAAGCTGATCTTACATGATTCTAGAATATAGAAGTTATTAAACGAGGCATGACGCCCTGAGGACAAAATACCGCGAAAATGAGCGTAAGAAGACATTTTGATTACGTCATTTATAATGTGATCATACATGTATGTAAGACACGGATATCTCTGATTGCTGTTTGTTATAGAAAACAAGTGGAGCTATTTCAGACAAAGATTAATTTAACTTAATATATGACCCTACATTTACAATGATTTTTGTCGAGCCCGTTTGTGGTGAGCGACATATAGAGGATTTTTTCAGTGTAAGATCGATTTATATTTCATTGAGTAAACAGCAAAAGCTATATTTTCACTCGTGGCGGAGCCACGAGTGAAAATATAGCCTTTTCTGTGCACGAAATGAAATGATAATCGACCTTACTAGAATAACAAACGATAATTCTATTTCTTAAGTGCAAAATGAGACAAGCTGCGAAAGTTTAAGACAGTTTTTCTTAAAGCGTATCATTTTCACGTGTTTGCTATGCAACGTACACGATGACGTCACTTATTTGGCTTAGCTTATGTAACGTCAGATAGGGTAAAATGACCGAAGGCGGGGTTTTACATTTTTGTTAATTTCAATGCTTAGGTAGTGAGTTTATCAAATGATAATATATCGTTATTTCTCGATTCTCCCCGAAAATCATTAAAGAAATAGGCAGCAAAACTACAAGTCGGTGTATGTTGGTAACTGCGTACGTGCATTCGTATGTGGGATTTTGTACAGAGCTTTACTCCAAATAGTATGATGATGTATTTTTTTTTATCAAAATGATTTAAATAAAATTCCATCATAACATTAACTTCGTGTACGTATCTCAAAACTCAAGAAAAATTGGAGTGATTATCATTCCAAAAAGTGAAATTGATTTGAATTTCTAAAAGTCAAAAATTCTCAATAATAAATTCGCCCAATCCTACAAGAACCGATAACAACCATATCTTAAGACACTAACAAAACATTCATTATATGAAAAAGGAAATGTTTTTTTTAAAAAAAACGCTTGTGGTCCATTCAATATTGACAGCTCGATAGACAAACTGTTGGCTGGGAGCGTTGTCGAATTCTGAACGCAGGGTAGATAATGCATATTTGACCCCTTTTGAGAAACGAATAGCCAAACTTTTTCGGGCTGACTTGGGTAAAAGTTTTTGCGCTTGGCTGATTTTGTTAAGAGATATTCGGTTGCACCGTAACCACCCCGCATTTTTTCAAAATTTAAAAAGGAGAATTACATCTCTCTCTCTCTCTCTCTCTCTCTCTCTCTCTCTCTCTCTCTCTCTCTCTCTCTCTCTCTCTCTCTCTCTCTCTCTCTCTCTCTCTCTCTCTCTTATTTTTTCTCTCTCTCTTTCTTTCTCTCCCTCTCTCTCTCTTTCTATCTCTCTCTCTCTTTCTTTCTCTCCCTCTCTCTCTCTCTTTCTATCTCTCTCTCTCTCTCTCGCTCTCTCTCTCTCTTTCTCTCTCTCTTTCTCTCTCTCTCTCTCTCTCTCTCTCTCTCTCTCTCTCTCTCTCTCTCTCTCTCTCTCAACCCCCTCTCTCTCTCTTTCTCTCTCTCCATCTTTCTCTGTTCATAATATGACCCGAATTCTTGCCAAAAATCGTCAAAGTTCTTGAATATCAACATTTCAATTTTCCGTGAAACTTATATCGCCGTTTCAAACTGACGTCACAATATATAGATTATGACGTCGTTTTCGCAATGACATAATATCGTTGCTATTTGATTTGAGCTCATTTGAAAAGTTATTCCTCTAGTATAATAACAACCGTGTTATATCAAAAGTATTTAACGGGGCTATTTCACAACCGCAACGTAGGTCAAATTATATAGAGGTTAATCGTTTGTTTCAGTGTAAGATCGATTTATATTTCATTGAGTGAACGACAAAAGGTATATTTTCACGAGTGCAGACCCACGAGTGAAAATATAGCTTTTCTTGTTCACGAAATGAAATATTAATCAATCTTACTCGCAAAAAACGATTATTTTATTTCTTTATTGCAGAAATGAGACAAAATGTGAAATTTCAAGGACATATTTTCGTAAAGCGCGTCATTTTGCGCGTGATTGCTACGCAACGTTCATTGTGACGTCACTAATGTCGCCCCGCAAAGATGACGTCAGATAGGGTGAAATGCACAAAAGCAGGGTTTAAGTTTTTAATAATTTCACTGCTTTTGCAGTGAGATTATCAAGTGATAATCTACCGTTATTTCTCGATAAACCACCGAAAAGGATTAAAAGAAAAACTTGCTTATCTGAGGAGAAGTAAGAGCGCCACAGTCCCAGAAACTTGTTCTTTGTATGCATAACTTCATTGTCAATCCATTTGGAACATTGCTCTAACTTATCCGTAAACTGGAAAATACCTCGGACGGTAGTATCATAATTTTGGGTCAATCTATAGGAAATACGGCATCTGGTGGCACTTTCATTAGTACGCTTGAAGAAAATCAAATTTCCTAAAGACTTTCCGATCGTATATGAAGATTTTTGTTCATATTATAATATGATTAAAAACGAGGGTAAAATATTGCCTTCTTTAATCAAATTCACACCGAACAACTGATCGCGGCGACGATAGGTGAGAGTCAACTACGACAGAGTCGGAGAATTATGCCGAGGAGACGGTAGGTCAAATAAATTTATTCGTGTAAATAAACGAACGAAGCTCTGGTATTCTAACGTTTATAAATGCTCGTGTAAGTGTTCAGCGCTTCTATACAATAAATCTTTACTCGTACCCCTTCTAAATATGAGCGCATACATTGATTATTTCGGAGGTTTCCTATGAAAAGTCACGAAATGAGACTTTACGCTCTCATATTTCGTCTATCTCTCAATAAATGCTAGTTTAACTTTTGCACAGCTAAAGTCTTATCGTCCGCCGATATTTTTTCCAAATTGAAGCCAAAATTTCCAAACTTACAGCAGGTCCTCAAAGACGACATGTAGTCAAAAAAATGTTGCCTCTGTAGACAGACGGAATTTCACGGGGCTGTTGTAGACGACTGATCAGAATTATTTGTGATTGCCGACGTTGACTGAAATGTGTTATTTTGACAAAGCTTTCAAATACTATTGTTTCAGCCTTGAGCTTTTTTTCATGAACAAAACATGTTATATATATATTGAAAGCCACACGCAGTGTTCTTTCTTATAAGAGTTACAAACTATTTCTACAATTATAACTGCTTCATAATTGATCTGATTGAGTTAAAAAAAATTACTACATAAGTCAACCGTCCATATTCGACATATACTGACGTCAATAAAAAACGCTTCGGTCATGTAGAAAGGGCATTCGCTTACAAAAGACAAATTCCATCTTAAAAATAATAAATCTTATTCTTTAATGCATTTCGGTGGTTTATCGAGAAATAACGGTAGATTATCACTTGATAATCTCACCGCAAAATTAGTGAAATTATCAAAAACTTATACCCTGCTTTTGTGCATTTCATCCTATCTGACGTCATCTATGCGGGGCGAAATAAGTGACGTCACAATGAACGTTGCATAGCAATCACGCGCAAAATGACGCGCTTTACGAAAATATGTCCTAGAAATTTCACATTTTGTCTCATTTTTGCATTAAAGAAACAGAATAAGCGTTTGTTTTTCAAGTAAGATCGATTAATATTTCATTTCGTGAACAAAAAAAAAAAACTATATTTTCACTCGGGGCTCTGCCACTCGTGAAAATATAGCTTTTGTTGTTCACTCAATGAAATGTAGATCGATCTTAAACTGAAACAAACGATTATCCTCTATTTAAAGACAAATTATTGCAGTCCGGCTCGAGCAAGAACTTATTTTGAGTCAAGGTTTGTAGATGATTTATTAAGTTTCAAAGATTGGCACTCCCTAGTTTGATACAATATTCAGTAGCAGGGTTTAATAATCATAATAATAATAGTAACGTCATCAACGTTGTTTGATGCGATTGTCTTATCGTATAGACGTCACAAGCGACCTACATTGACAAAGTTTACTAGATTATCTGTTGCTAGCGTTTACAAGGCGTACTATTTTAACAAAAGTTTGACCTGAGTGTTATCTTAGAAACGTTTCTTCTGGATGTGACCCTAATTCAAGAGGTCTATATAACGAAAACACTTCCTCGTTTCCAGTTTCTACTTTACAGGGTGTATTCAGTTTATTTTTCTTTGACCCGTCATTTCTTAATGAGACAATTTTATTGTCCGAAGTCACGACAATTTCCAATCAGCTGGGATGATAATTCCATCAAATTTCGTCCGGATTCAGGTTGTTCCGATCACTTCAGTTTATTCTAGTTCTCTATATTTCAGGCAGTTTTATGTGTTCTAGGACGTCAAATGTTCTATAATATTCTAAAAACGTGTTTGATTTCATTTCAATAATTACTCACGTACTGCTTCACTGTGGATCCTTAGCTGTTCTAAGCGCGGTATTGTCAGGGGATGTGCATCCAAACCAAGGCCCTTTCTTTCAAGGTGATGTATCTCATGGACTGTATGTTTTCTTGCAGTATCCTAGTCATTTATCAACTATGCACTACAATGTACAAAGTTTAAGCAATAAACTCGACGTTCTTTACTCGGAATTTTCAAAATATGATCAAATTTCATTTCAAGTCTGAGACTTCGTTGAACAAAAAATTTATCTTCAGATATTCTTACTTTCCCTTTGTTTCATAGGCCAGAGCGTAAGCATCGCCAGTCCTAATCATATGACGGGATGATAGTTTATATTAAATCTAACCTTTCTTTCGTGAGAAGACATGATTTGGAAAGAGATGTATTAGAGTGTATATGGGTACAAATAAAATTGTGCAATAATAAAACAATACTGTACGGTGTATTTTACAGACCACCAAATTCGCCATCGATATGCGTTTATTGAAGATTCAATAAACCTTGCTGCCGATACGAACATTCATGACATCATCATAACAGGTATTTTAATTGGATCCAGTTTAGTGCTTGTCATCTTACCAAGATAAGTTTGCACCATTGTATCAACGAACCTACTCTTTTTACTGAAACATCTTCGTCAATAATAGATTTTCTTCTAGTGAAAATAGAAATTCGCTACTTGTGACAGGATTTGTTGAACCTTGTCTCAAAAACATATGAGCCTGTGCGCGAGATTTCCAACAATTTCAAATATGGGCAAAGCAAAGACTCTGACCAGCCTGCGCATCCGCACAGTCTGCCCAGAGTCTTCACTATGCGTTAGTAGATGGATAAGGTCTCAATTTATCTGTAGGTCAACAGGTAACTTTATTTTTACAGTATGTTGCTGTCAAGCTACTCAATATTTGCACCATGCGCACGTTTCAACTTGTTGGAAATGTCACGCACAGGCTCATATTCTTTTTCATTGTCCTGTATTAGGAGTGTTTAATTTCAATAAGCCCTTTGCTGTTTAATCCCTGCTTTTTACGTGCCTGTGATTTTATGATTGAGAAAACATTGTGAAAAAAGAAGAAATTGCTTCTGAGGAGCAATTTCTTCCTTTTCCACACTATTTTCTACCCTACTGAATGCTTATTTTTGAAATTAAATCCACTTTGAATTTTCGTCTGCAAAACCTTTGAATTTGGACAGGTCCAAAATTTTGTAAAACAGGAAAGGGTTAAACCCAAGAGTAAACTATCCTAAAGAACTGTCTGGAATATGAAGAGGGCAATTATGATGAATTTAGATTAGAAGTTACAAATTTAAATGGGAATACTTACGTATGTGATGATATAAATTTATATACAAACAACATTACAAACACTTTATTACAGTTAACAACATCGTGTAATTGACAAGGTGAATGATAATGGAATGATTTAGGAATGAAATTGAATGAATGTGTGGAGCAACTTTTGAGTGAATTTAATGGGAGGTAATCCAGTATTGCAAATTTTGTTCAGGAAGAACAAATTTAGCAATATTGATTATCTCCCTTTAATAAAATATGCATACAAGTTCATTAGATAGTTCCCTATTTCTTCAAGAACCTATCAGACGCTTACAATTTCAATTATAAGTGAAATCCCGATATTTTTCCTAGATATAATTATTTTGCACGAAGTTCTTGTTATATGATTTTCAGTGAGTTTGGAGCGTTTGTGAATGGTTTGAGTGAGTGTCTGGAATGAATGAATGGAGCGCTGAGTGATCGATTTAGAATGATTTTGATTGAGTTAAAGGTCAATTTCACGATGTAATTAACTGTACAAACCTCTACAATATTCATTCCTAATAAAATTGCCACCGTTAGGCCTTACGAACAGCCCTGGATTACGACTGAAATTTTACAAAAGATAAGACATTCGAAAAGATTGTAACGCTAAGTGAGCTATAGTAAAGCTAAGAAATCCAATAAGAAACACCACTGGAATAGATTCATATTACACAAATCGTTTCCTTAATCCGTCAAAGGCAAGAAGAATACTTCGAAACCCTAGCAGCGAAATTATACTCTGGATATTTTACTTCTGTGTTATACCGAATTTCGAATTTGATATAAGCAAGGCTTTTGATAAAGTGTGGCATAAAGGTCTTTTGTATAAGTTGCTTCGTTTAGGTGGGATTGTCCTATCAATCACTCTAAGGGAAAAGCATAGAACAGAATTAACATTAAGCGCAACTTTAAAAAATCGTTTAGATACAAAATTACTTCAGACTGGCAAATTTACCTTTATTCGTCCTTTCATTGAATATACAGACGTAGTATGGGATAATTGTACAAATCAACCGAAAGACCAACTAAATAAAATACAAACGAATGTGAAAGAATAGTTACTGGTTGTACTGGATTGGTATCTATTTCAGACCTTACTTTAGAATTCGGGTGGGAATCTCTTGAAGATAGAAGAAGAAAACATAAACTTTGTTGTACTTTAAAATGGTAAAAGAAATATGTCGAATCAATTCAAATTCTTTGGTGTCTAAAAGCTATGGAAGCATATCCTCTTACAGAATTTGAGGGTCATGAAATCATGGAATACCTAGATGCAGAACAGAGCTTAAAAATCTTTTCTACTTTCAGTCATAGAAGACTGGAATGAGCTGCCAAACGAAATAAGGGGTTAAAATTCACTATCTGCCATTAAGAATTATCTGGATACTAACAAGCCTATTCCTTAAAAGTTGTACTTTATCGGCGAAATGAGGCTTCAGGTCATCCATACGCAAATCAGAAACATTTGCAGGTCCCTCAAACACAACTTATTCATGAAAAATATTGTTGATTCTCAAATTTGTGTTTATCGCGGAATTGAGACGACAGATCAATTCTTTTTCGAATGTGCAAATTATGGCGTGTTAAGGTAGCAATGGACACGTGGCGTCATTTTTTCCGCCCAATGAATTTTTTTCTTGATCACATATGTTGTAGTTTAACACTATATAGTAATTGTATCAAAATTTGAAGGTGCCTTTCCATGCTCGTTTTCATGCTAGAGTTATCTGCCCTTGAGTGGTAGTGGCCATTTTTCAGTAAAATGTTTATATTCGTTTTGGGTCTCGTATAAACTCAGAACAAGCTTGTAGCTATAAAACACGTACATTTTGATAGACCTTATACATGTACACAATGGCTGGTGCAGGGAAAACTTCTCTTTGATCAATTGCATTTGCATAATATGACTTCAAAAATTAAAAATGCGCCAATTTTTGTAGTTTTACAGGGTAAAAATGCCACAAACCCCCCTTTTTTTAGGAAATTACCCAATGAATTCTTCTAATTCTCCGATATGTTGAAAAACCATATTTTCCCTTTATTTTGTAAAAAAATTCAGCATACCTTTCCATCCAAATAAGAAAGTTTTTCGTTATTTTACAGTAACCCCTCCTAATTGAATGACGCTTATAACGCATTTTTATTGTTAAATTGAATGATCCAGTCATTTAATTGATAGCAAATATTGAAAAGAAGCTAAGTTATGATTTTTTATCAGCATAATTCTACGTTATTTCCATTAACAGAATCTAATGAAAACCGGTCTTTTTAAACAACGCGCAAAAAGAGCCGTAAAATAAACGAAAACCCACTTCCGGTTTATAGAGTCGGGAGGCCGCTGTCCATTGCTACCTTAAGAATTAGGTATCAAAATGATCTTTTAAAGTTTGTCAATATCAATATCAATACCTTACGGAGTGGAAACAACGACCTGTCATTTCAGGAAAACACTGTAGTTTTTCAAAATATCCATCGTTACATTAAGGATAGTAATCGTTTTCTTGTCTTACTAAACTTACATTGATTTTTATTCGGTGTATCATTCAACACCTCAATTTTTTTCTGCATTTTCGTCATTGTGAACTATTATGTACATGATTGTTATATGCAAATAAAATATGTTTAAACCAAACAACATCGGTGAAGCTATTTGTTATTATTATTAAACCAGGTTACTGAGTATTGTAAGAAACTAGGGAGTGTCAATCTTTGAAGCTGGATAAATTATCTACAATTCTTGACTCAAAATTAGTTCTTCCGTGTGCCGGACTTCAAAAATTGTCTATAGTATGATTCATAATTTGTAACATGGAAAGTGTCTTTTGTAAACAAACGCCCTTTGTGTGTGATAGATGCGTCGTCTTATATCAAGTACTGATCATATCTTTTTACATTAAATATCTGTACAAATAGTGTGTAATTCTAAAAACTCTATAACAAATTTTGTTCATAAAATAAATCTCAGGCAAAAAAAGTAATTGAAAGCTTTGTCAAAATAACGCGTTTCTGTCGACGTCGGCAATCACAAATAATCCTGATCTATCGTCTACAGCAGCCCCGTGAAATTCCGTCTGTCTACAGAGGCAACATTGTTTTGACTACATGTCGTCTTTGAGGACCCGCTGTCAGGTTTTTGTTTTCGGAAATTTTGGCTCCAATTTAAAAAAAAAAAAAAAAATATCGGCGGACGATAAGACTTTAGCTGCGTAAAAGTTAAACTAGCATTTATTGAGAGATAGGCGAAATATGAGAGCATATAGTCTAATTTCGTAACTTTTCATAGCAAACCTCCGAAATAATCAATGATTGTGGCCTTATTTGGAAGGGATATGAGTAAAAATTAATTCTATAGAAGCGCTGAGCACTTACACGATCATTCATCAACGTAAGAAAACGTTATTTAAACTAATAAATTTATTTGACCTATTGTCTTTTCGGCATAATTTTCCGATTCTTTCGTTATTGACGCTCTCCTGTCGTCGCCGCAATCGGTTGTACGGTGTGAAGTCAGAAAATTCCCTGTATCAATGTTTTGTTGATTTTGTTAACTCAATGTCATCTCGATGATTTTGACGTCATATAATCCCTCGTGCGAAATGACGCACGTCATGGCCTATTTTGAGTTCTAAAACGTTAGAATATGCACTGCGCAAAATTAAATGATCCGTGTAGCACTATTCGAAGTTACTTTATGTATCCGCCATTCGAACACGCCACATGTAAACCCGGTATCCCCTTAGGATCTGCCACCTCTCTTATCCGCAAGGTATCTGGTGAGTTTTCACTCAATATCTCGGGTACAGACTTTACGCGTCCGATAGTTTTTGAAAATCATAGCCACCATTATCAGTTTTCATCAAACGTATGAGAACTGATGGAAAATTTACTCTTCCGCCGCGCCCGTTTTGCAGTGGGACCGGGCTTTTAGATGCTTCAGCCGCCGCTATTTAACCGAAAGATTTCGAAAGCGGCGTACAACCCCACAAACAAACTGATCCGGGGGTCGGAGAGGGGGGGGGGGGCGGTCGGAACGAACTTACCCAAAGTAATAAGAAACGTCGTTAAGGTTCATTTAAAGTTTTTTTTAACCAAATTTAATGCTGCGTATAATTACAAAAAATTTGACGCTGTAGATGAGCACAAACAGTTGTAAAAAATTATAGGCCCAAAATCATAACAGAACAGCCAAACCATTATCATCTTGTCGAACCAAGGGTTACGAACGTTTTACTTATCTTATCTAGAAGGAACTAACCATTCAAACCCCTTGACTCTTGAAGATGAACCATTATGGAAAAGGGATTTTGTTTTGTTCAAACCAACAACTTCATTACAACTGGATTATCTTTACCTGCATTTGAACAGATGTAGACAAATGTACCTAATAGGTACTACTACAACCTTAGATATGAAACTCAGTCTAAAAAGACTCTTTTGAAACAATCAATTTCCATTTGTACATGTCAAACCGGTTTGGTCTGTTTTTGAAATAAATGTTAGGTATGGCGCAATATCACACCATAATATTGTAAAATATTTTCTGAGATTTTTTTTTCAAATTATAGTTTTTTGAAGTCAATGATCTATCACAAAGAAATATTTATTCGCCATTTTGTGAACTAGAAATTGATTTATTGCTAAACAATCTTACAGGTATATAAATTATCAATGTACATTTATGTTGTGATAATACGCCATTCCTTACAAAGATAAATGCGTTTTGGGTCCAAGTTTCACACGAACCGTTGTAGTAATACCTAGATAGTACTTTAGACTGAATTTTATTAAATATGAGTCAATTTTATCCTACCGTCATGCATTTGCTTGTTCTGTACAAAATGACCCACAATGTGTTGGCTATACTGCTATAGATATGACAGTCGTATGTTGCTTAGATGATTGTGCTCATAAATTGCCTCATTTTGATAAATAATATACCTGAACTTACTACTTTTTCATGGCAAAGTGGTCTCTAACACTTTACATGAACATTAATACAAAGATGAGATGTCAATTTTAGTTCAAATCTTTTAAAAGCGTGTTATTCTGCACGTACACTCGAGAACCCCATTGCGCCATGTGTTTAATTCATTCGGAACACCACTCACGATCAACCTCGGATATACATAGACGGTCTATTTTTAAAAATTACGGGAAAAGCTTGGAAAAACTCGATGACGCCAGTTAAAATCGCGTTTGCCCTCAAAACTGTGAGTGAAAATATTCGACGTCGCCAACGCTACTCGTTTAAGTCACTGACGTGAAACCATCGTATCCTAATAAAAATAAATAGATTTTTTAAAAAACGGCTCAAAAAATCTTAATAAATCTACATTGGTAGTTTTTCTTACACTTTTTCCGTCTTACAAAATGCACGATTTTGTTACATACCCATCCGCCTTACATACATCCGAGGTCTCTTGCATTTTACGGAAATAATCGAGTGATGTTCCGAATGGTGTTTAATTGTCTCCGTTTATATCACGTCAAATTGGAAAAAAGGGAAAAATGGAACGCAGAATATTCTTTTTTAATGCCACGAAACCTGGTATGAGCTGATATCACCTATCTGATAATACAACATGATATCAGGCAGTCTATTTTTAGAAACATTATACCATCACTTTCATCAAAATGTCTTTGATTTAATAGGTTTATTATAATTAAGCGCAAAAAAGATTGCACGATAAATAGAATAACATATAAATATCTTGAAATGTCAATGTTATCAAGTCTCTAAAGTGAGAAATTATCATGATTCGGCAAAGCATCCGCAAATTCTATAAACCTCGACCAGATAACATTGATATTTTAAGACACTTACATGTTATTAGGTACATGTATTTTGATATTTCAGTTGTCAAGCGCTGAAAATACTAAGCAATCATTTAAGAGATGAAGAGAAGATTTGTTGAATTCATTGAGGTATGGAACTAAAAGACTACAGTTAACAACATCATGAAATTGTCAAGGTGAATGCTTTAGGAATGATTTTGGAGTGAAATTGAATGAGCGTGTGGAGCGACTTTTGAGTGAATTTAAAGGAAGGTAATCCAACATCGATAATTTCGTTCATCCTGAACAAAATTAGCTATGTGTATTAACTCCCTTTAATGAAATATGCACAAACGTTCTATAAATAGCTCCCTATTTCTTCGAGAACCCATGGGACGCTAACAATTTCAATTAAATAAGTGAAATCCCGATTTTTTTCCCCGCTTTTTTTTTATTTTGAACGAATTAGTTGTTATATGTTTGTCAGTGAGTTTGGATCGTTTTTGAATGGTTTGAGTGAGTGATTTGAATGAAAGAATTGAGCGCTGAGCGAGTGATTTTGAATGGTTTTGATTGAGATGAATGTTAGTTTCACGATGTTGTTAACTGTAATCACATTGTATGAATACGCGAAGCGGAAACATATATGATTGTGATTAGGTTTTTGGTTTCATATTTTCATGAAATAAACAAAAAGTCTCTACAAATCTTACAATTTAATACCACGAAGAAAAAATGTAAATATTTGTTAGGTAAGAAAAACATTTCTTTTGGGACTACTTTTTGTGGAGACTAACAAAACAACTGCATACTCAAAATTATTTTCATTGGGAAATACAACCTACTCTTCAGCAGATCAGAAGGCACAAATATTGATGGACACAAATGAACTCGCTTTATTCACCAATATCTCGCAATTATCTTCAATCAAGAAACATTAAAATTCATTTTTCTCGATTTGCATTTTCCCCTTCTTTTGGATGTTGGTTGATCCTTTATATTTTAGTCATCCCCGAACTTTTCTTTTAGTTTATGAACTCAGACAAGCGTAACGTAACAATTGAAGCATGGTTTTTACTAAATTTCAGAAGTTAATGTGATTGCATAGCTATTTTGGTGCAACTTCCCAACCGAAGGTATATTATTTTTGGAATATATGTATAGGTATCTTGCAAGCATATCTTTAATGCCCATCTAATGACTAACGTCATTTTATACATGATCGCTATTAAGGTAGTAGACCCATAATAGTTCTGCAATGTTGTGGGAGTAATGCGCTTTAACAGTGTTAAGCGAGATTTCCTAATGATTTTCATTAGGAAACCTCGGTTAACAATGTAAAAGAACTTATGATCCGAAAAGTTGTGGAACTATTACGGTTCCACTACCTTAAACGATCATGATGACGTCTCTTTTTTCTCTCCGCTTCGATGACGTCAGACAGGGTGTAATTAACGAAGGCGGGGAATAAGTTTTTAATAATTTCACTGGAAAAGCGATGAGTTTATTAAAAATTTAAATTCTATCGTAATTCCTCGATAAACCACTGTAAAACATTAAAGAAAACTTTATCGTACACGAAAAAAAAAAAAAAAAAAAAAAAAAACAAAACGATCATCCTCTTGGAGGATGACGAAAATCCGTTCCAAGGGTCCCCATTCTCCTGACGAATCATGTATGTCATTTTTACGTATAAAAAAGCTTTACCCTTCGAAGGAATCTGACTTTTAGAGTTTGTAAGAAATTGTTGTTTACCAGACGTATTCAATTCATTAATCGTTTGATGAAAGTCAATTAATCATTTTTTACTTAGTTTTAACAATTCTACACAGAATCAAACATTAGATATAATATACAGTGAAATATTTCACTTTATTGTGAGGGTTTCTTAATGCTTTTCGGTGGTTTATCGAGAAATATTGGTAGATTATCACTTGATAATCTCACCGCAAAAGCAGTGAAATTATCAAAAACTTATACCCTGCTTTAGTGCATTTCATCCTATCTGACGTCATCTTTGCGGGGCGAAATAAGTGACGTCACAACGAACGTTGCATAGCAATCACGCGCAAAATGACGCGCTTTACGGAAATATGTCCTAGAAATTTCACATTTTGTCTCATTTTTGCATTAAAGAAATAGAATAATCGTTTGTTTTTCGAGTAAGATCGATTAATATTTCATTTCGTGAACTACAAAAGCTATATTTTCACTCATGGCTCTGCCACTCGTGAAACTATAGCTTTTGTTGTTCACTCAATGAAATATAAATCTATCTTACACTGAAACAAACGATTATCCTCTATATATTCATGTTTCAGTTGCAAAAGTCTAATAAGTGGTGTCGCTAATAACAAAAAAGATAACTTGATTGATTGGTGCAAGAATTGGAAAAGGGGCAAAAAATGACGTCTACGAATTATATAAACAGTAACAAATGAAAACCACAGAGGATGTTTTAGGATGAAGGAACAAGCCACATTGCATAAAAGACTTTTTTTATGAAAATCTATCAGAAACATACATTTTGGGTAGGACAATCTTTTAGCGGACAGATTAAGAATCATGACAGTTCGGGAGAGCTTATTAACAGTTTTCAATCTGAGGATGTTCTTCATAGTCTTAGTTGCTTTGGTAACGATAGAATTCACTTTGAATTATACTTCATTTATCAGCGGATTCAGTCGGAATATCCTGTTCTTGAAAGCCGTAAAGAAACGAAAGGACATTTACCAGCTCGCTTTCTTGGAAAGGAGCTTACCAGAATGCCCGGTTATACCTCCAAAATTACGTAAGTTCTATCTTTCTTATGCTTCGTTAGCTACCAAATCTTCCAAAGAATTATCAGCCTCATTCGGAACACCACTCGGCCAATTTCACGATCAACCTCGGATGTACATAGACGAACTATCCTTAAGAAATACGGGAAAACCTTAGAAAAACTCGATGACGCTAGTTTAAATGGCGTTAGCCCTCGAAACCTTAAATGAAAACATCGCATAAATTTTTAGATTCTTAAATATCAGGCTGAAAAATCTTTATTTTTGAGAATGATTCGACATTCTCAAAAATTAAGATTCTTCAATCGTTATTTACTGTAAAAAAAATAAATCTAAAGCGAATGTTGTTTCTGCTCTAGTTTTTTCTTACACTGTATCCGAATAAAAATGCACAATTTTGTTACATACCCATCCGCCTGATATACATCCGAGGTCTGTTGCAGTTTACGGAAATGGCCGAGTGATGTTCCGAATGTAATCAGCCTGTGTGGGACATTTCAAACCTTTTCAAACCTTGGGTACAAAGCAAGGCATATGGCCAACATGTACAGTTAATTACATCATGAAATTGAAAATCATTCCGATCTAAACCAATCTAAATAGCTCACTCAACACTCCATTCATTCATTCCAAACATTCACTCAAACCATTCAAAAACGATCAAACCCATTAAAAAATATAGAATCAGCAACGTCATTCAAAATAAACTTGGATAAAGAAGAATCACGATTTCACTGAAATAATTCAAATTGTTTGTGTCTAATTGGTTCTTGAAGAAACAGGAAGTTATCTATAGAATTAATTTGCATATTTTATTAAAGGGAGGTAATCAATATCGCTAATTTTGTTCATTCAGAACAAAATTTGCGATAAAGGATTACCTCCCATTAAACTCACTCAAAACTCGCTCCACACACTCATTCAATTTCATTCCTAATCATTCCAAAATCATTCACCTTGTCTCTTTCACGATGTTGTTAACTGTACATCTGCGAAGCCAAACTAGTTTTGTCTCGATTATCTTTAAACTTATTGGTAGCTCGTTTTTTTTTTTACTTTTATATCTTTGAAATTAGCTCAATTAACACATAATAACGAAAAGGAAAACAAAATCAGCAATTCTCACGAATAAAGTTGCAATTATTCTTTTATTTTAAAAGCCGATTTGCCTGGCTTTTATTTTTTGTTGAAACATGATCTTTAAAATAAATAAGAATTTACGAAAGGCACCTTGTTTATTTGCCATCCAAATCCTCCCAGCACCTCTCCCCCAAAGAGATATATAATAATAATAATATCTTTATTTTATGAAGGTGAAACATTAAGACAAATCTGTCAAAATTAACAAATTGAAATTTCTCTTTTTTACAATGTTGCCTTCAGTGAAAGAAAAAAATAATGAAAAGTGATAATCTGTTTAAATAATGATATTATGATAAAAAATATGATGAAAGTCGCCGAAAAAGATGATGACAAATAATGACATATGAAAATAACAATGGACACAATATACAAGAAAATTCATGTATAAGTAAATTTACGGACAGACACACCATTTACTATTATAAATTAGATGCTTTCTACATCGACTGTTGATTTAGTTAAGAGCAAATACTGTTTAAATTTGTTTTTGAAGCTAGATAAAGAAGATGCATTTCTAATGGAAATTGGGATGTCAATCCACACATGTATACTACTGTTTGAGAAAGAACGTTTTTTGGACAACGTATTATATTTAGAGTGTGTGATGTCATTATGTGCAGACGACCTTAAATTATAGTTACTGTTTTTACAAAATGAAATAACCTCATTCATGTATTCTGGTAAAAGGTTATTATAGCATTTGAAAATTAAAACACCAGTATAATAATTACATCGGTTGTCAAATGTCATCCAGTTTAGTTAAGTGAAAAGTTCAATCGATGGTGTTCTTGAAGAAGCGCCAAAAATAACACGAGCTGCTCTTTTTTGAAGTATAGATAATTTAGCAGTCCTATATTTAGCACTTTTCCACCAAACTGTGCAGCTATAATCAAAGAGAGGAAGTATATACGAATTGTAAAACAGTTGCTTCATTTCTAAGGTGAGATAATTCGATATTCGTTTGAGTAATGTAATTTTAATGTTGATTTTAGAACTTGTTTTTTCAATGTGTGTATTCCAAGATAAATGGTTGTCGACATGTACACCCAAAATCTTATGAGATTCAACGACTTCAACGCAAAAACCGTTTAGTTGTTAGTATAGGTTAATATTCTTTAATCTATGTTTAGGTCCAATAAACATACATTTTGCTTTAATTGGGTTGACAAGCATATTATTATTTGAACACCAAGAGAGTATAGATTTTGAACTACTTTGTAAGTTGGTTTGTATTTCGTAAATGTTTTCTCCAGACTTATATAATGTTGAATCATCTGCATAGAGATCTAAACTTGAGATATTCCATACAAACTCATGTCATTAATATAAATCAGAAATAGAAGCGGTCCTGATATAGAGCCTTGTGGGACACCGCTAGATATGATTTGTGGGGTGGAAAAATTATCACTACTCTTAATATACTGTTTTCTGTCGGACAAATAAGATCCAAACAATTCTAATGCTTTGATAGAACATCTATGCAACCTTAATTTATACAACAAAATTTTATGATCCACAAGATCAAAGGCTTTCTTCAGATCAACGAAAACTGTACCAACGATTTTTCCCGAATCAATATCCTTTGACCATTCATCGATCATTCGGATAAGGGCCGTCTGACAAGAATGCTTTTCCCTAAAACCTGATTGGTGATTATTAAGAATATTATTTTTGTTCAAAAAGGATAACAACTGATTCGATAAATGGCGTTCAAAGATCTTTGAAATAGTTGGCAAAATAGATATTGGTCTATAGTTATTTGGATCCTTCCTATCGGAGCCCTTATGTAATGGAAGAACATACGCTTCCTTTAAGGCATCTGGAAATATACCTTTTGCAATACTGTTGTTGATAATAGATGTTAATGGTAAAATTATCTGATCGCCACAAGATTTCAAAATAGTGGCACTAATACCATCAATTCCGGTTGCTTTATTTTTGTCGAGATAATTTATCATTTTCTTTACTTCTAAGGGTGTTATGAAATCAATATCAAAAACTTGACCTTTCAATACTGTTTCCAAATGTTTCTGCAAATAAAAAAATTGGGATTCATTGAATTGAGACTTTTTCACAATGTTTGCTATATTGATGAAGTGTTTATTGAATGATTCTAAAATATCATGGGCCCCCCCGGATACATTCTCCGTTAAAAACCATTTCCTAAGGTAACTGAGCGGGTTCAGCTTATAAATTATCATTATTTTGTACTCGGTGTAAGTTTTTCCATAGATCTTTACTACTTGTACCCTTTTTGATTGCATTATTATAGAACTCCTTGTTTTTACGAATGAGATGCACCACTTTATTCCTCATAGTTTTATATTCATCCCATTTTTTTAATTTAAGGAAAGGATCCCGTTCATATATTGCTTTTTTAACTTCGGCATTTATCCATTGAGGTAAATGTTTACTTTTAACACGCTTTGACTTGATTGGAGCATGTATAGATAAAACACCATTTAAAATGTCGTAAAATAATGCAAGCGCCTTCTCTGGGTCATGCTCAATTTCAATAAAATGAATATTCGTAGAAATTAAGTCATTTTGAAATTAGTATTCTTCAAAATTTTCAAAACTTCTATACGTCATAACAGTGTGGACGTTTTCTTTAAAAGGCCTGTTTCTGATTTTTTGCGTCAAACAAATTGGAAAATGATCACAAATGCAAGAGGTGAAACAAATGTTTCTGCGATTCTGTCAGTACGATTTGTATAGATATGGTCTATAATTGTCGAAGATGTTTTAGATATTCGAGTTGGTTCAGTAACTATTTATGAGATTCCGTATTTCAGAGTAAATTTAGACCACTCTTTATTTTCAAAGTTTTTGTTTTCTGATAGGTAATTGTAGTTTAAGTCCCCAATTATATAATATTCATTACAGTATTCATCTGATTTCTTTATTTGTATATCAAACGAAGATACCCAATCTTTATTTGATTGTGGTGGTCTATAAACAAAACACAAGAGAAAAGATTTTGAGTTCTTATGGCATATTTCTATCCATACCGATTCTATATCTTCCGATTCTAAATCTGACCTTCGGTTAAACGGGATACAATTTTTTAAATAAATCAAAATTCCTCCACCTTTTTTAGTTTTCTGTCTTTCCTTATAAATGAAAAACTGGGAACATTAAGGTTCCAGTCGGATAAAGAATCATTAAGAAACGTTTCGGAAGAAGATATCAAGATATCAAAGCAGGGTCAAATGCATTCGATCAAACGTTTAAAGATATAATTAAAGGAAACAAATATATAATTCATCCACTCGTCTAGATCGGATGCTTATTTAATCTCCATGAAATTCTGCACGTTAAAACTTCATAAAAGGGTGCGAGCATATAGAACGGAAGCTGGAAAAAAATAACTATCAAATTCCAAACAATTTTCATCGGGCCTTTTTTTTAAAAAAAAAATAAGTTTAAAGCTTTTTTTTCGTGCCGCAAAAAATGAAAATTTAACTTTAATTCAATCTCGTGTACCTATCCTAAAATATAACAATGCCCTAATAACATGCCAATGTTCTCAATTCATTCAACTTCTTTTTTGTGTATTCCATTGAATTGAATCACCTTAAATACGATTAGGGTAAGCGTTTTTAAACGCGTAGGATCATTTGTGAAAAACGCACTAAATCGTGATTTTAACGACGTCATGGTAACGTCATTTCTAAATTGAACGCTAAAAAACATACAGCATTGAGATCTCGCTAACACAACGTTTCCATAGATACCAATATCTATGCACTTATCTAAAAAAAGCTATAGCCTACAGACGCTAACGCTCAACATTTTGTAACGTCGATTTGCTATTTAGACGTTATTTCACCACGTTCTTTTCTGAAGCGCTTCTTGTTACATTGTAATTGCATGATGATTTTTGTCATGCGTATTTTTTCTTAAATTGCCATATAAGTAATATACCGAGTAAGACAAGATATATATTTTCCCACAGGAAGCAATATTATCATCAATCAGTATTAATCATTTTGTCTTTGATTGATCAAAAAAGGAAAGCGCGCAATGTAATAATGTAGAACGTTAAATATATAATACATACTTAGTGTATTATATGAAAAAAAATATCTAACGAGGTTGGGAGAATTGATCATTGTCGAGGCTCTGCCGAGACAATTGTCAATTCTCACAACCGAGTTTGATATTTTTTTCATACAATACACTAAGAATGTATTATATTTATCTTATAACCTCTTTTTGTCTTGTTTTCGTCGATGTTTCTTACCGAAATGCAAGTTTCTAAAAATAACTGCATGATATTATTGTTCTAAAAATAACTATGTGATATCATAAAAAATATCATACGGGTTGTTATCACACAGATATTTGTATAGTTATAAGATAAAAAACAATACGTTTTTGAAAAGTATGTCCACACAATCAAATCTTGATATTTTTGACATTTTCAAATGTATCTCTACGAAGTTTTGTCAGGTGATTGTACGAAAAATAATATTTCAAAAATATAAAATGATTTATGATAATCATTTTGATAATGAAACGCTGCAGCGAAACATCTTGAAAACTGGCTATAAAATTCGCGTAATGTAGAAATTGTCCACACAGATTTTCACTTTTTATTTGTTGTATATTGTGTATTAGTATTTTTGACCACATTATCAAAAACTAGAAAAAAATAATATTTTTATTTTGAAATTTCACAAAATTTTATTAATTATTGATAAAGATATTGAGAAAACTTTGTGAAATTTCACGCCGATTTTGCGCTAAAATTTGACGTTTAACAACTTTTGACTGTTAAATTATCTCTATCAATTGTATCTTATTTTTCTGACAACTGTCTTAGTTTATATCTTAAGTTAATGAACTTTGTCTCGCAAATATAAAAAATCTCAACATTTTTCACAAACTATTTTACGCATTTTAAGTGTATAAAGGAAATCCACAAACACATAATTTGTTAGGTTTTACAGACGCAACTTAAGAGTTTTTTTGGCAAAGAAACTTAATTTAACGAGAATTTGATTCCCCCAGTTCACGTAACGAATATTTTTTAAAAGTATGCCTTCTTGTTGTTCATTTAGTATAAAGAACATAGTAATCAGCTCACAGGTTTTGGATAAAAAGCAGATTGAACATGACGGGAGACGTACGATTTCAAATGCGCGAAGTCACAGTACTTGTGTAGTTAACAACATCGTGAAATTGACATGGTTAATGATTTTTTAATGATTTTGAAATGAACTTTAACGAGTGTGGAGCGAGTTTTAGGCGAATTTAAAGGGAGGTAACTGAAAATCGGTAATTTTGTTCAGGATGAACAGAACAAGCGATATTTATTGCCTCCCTTTTGTATAATATACAACAAGTTCTATAAATAGCTACTTATTTCTTCAAGAACCTATCAGACGCTTTCCATTTCAATTATATCAGTGAAAGCGCTGTTGATTCTTTTTCAGTGAATTTGGATCGTTTTTGAATTCATTGAGTGAGTGTTTGGCATGAATGAATGGAGCGCTGACTTGGAATTGTTTCGATCGAGATGAATGTCATTTTCACGATGTTGTTATCTGTATAAAATTCTCATAGCTTAATTCACCCTACTTAAAAAAAAAAAAAAAAAAAAAAAAAGAATATACAAACGGTATTCTGAGAAAGCTTAATTGAGGACTTTCTGTGGTTAATGGCAATAACTTAATATTTTGTCTAGGCTCAAAGGTCGATTGATTATCTAATTCTAGTTAAACCAACGTTTTTAGGGAAAACTCAACTGTGACCTTGTAATTCGACTGGCATCGCAAAAAAGTTACCGAAGTATGCAGTTTAGGCCGTTTCCGATTTTCTCTTTGCAGTATTTAAGCAAACTTGTTTATAAGAATATCGTAAAGCTTATTCAATGTTTCAATGTTATTATCCATGATTAATGCCCTGGCAGGGCGGAGCCTAAGTAACGGGTCGTTGCACTTAAGGTTAAGGGAAATCAGCTTTTATCTAAAATAACTCGACACCTTAAATCGTAGATTGGTAACCAAATCCTCGTAACTTCAGCTTGATTAAGCTGAAGTTACGAGGCCTTAGTAGCCAAACGATGAAATGTGTTCACTCTCTCAAAGTACGTGAATCCTTAAGGTTTTAGGAAACAGTTATTTGCACGCGTTAACGATGATTACCGACTAAAATTTGAAAGAACCCAGAGTATTTAAAAGTAAGCCCCGCCCTGCCAGTTCATTAATTACGCAGAATATACAGTTAAGAATATCGTGAAACTGACCCTCATTTCAATAAAAATCATATTGAATCATTCACTCAGCGCTCAATTCATTCACCAACTTAAAACATTAAAAACAATCCAATATCACTAAAAAGCTCAACATCTATATTTAAAAATACTACGAAAACACCAAAAAACCCTGAGGTAATAAATATCGCTATATGCCTTCATCGCGAACGGAATTAGCGAAATTGTGTTACTTCCCTTTAAATTCATTCCAAAACTCGACCTCCCACTCATTAAATTTAATTCCGAAATTCCGAAATCATTCCAAAATTATTCACTTTGTGAAAATCATATTTACCACAATCAAAATTAAAAAAACCCCAAAATTACGGTACAAAACTTCCGTTGCTTTGCATATAACTCCTCCCCCATCAGACTTTATTAATGGGCTATATCAATTATAACATGATCTCAATTCCGAAATTGGTTTAATTACCCTTTTTGGATATAAGATAGTAAAATTACATTGTTCTGGATGTAAAATTTATAAATAAGTAATGATATTGACGTTGGGAGAATTTCACAGAAAACGAGGCGCATCATTTAGCACGTGGGTTATATGTCGTCAAAAGCACCAACGTTCCAACTCAATATGACGTTTGACATTATAAATGAATTGTGCTATATGTGTGTTTATACGTTTATTTATCATCGCTACCGTAGCACATGTCAATATGAGCGACGCCCCGAGAAGACGGTGTTACGGGGAATAGTGCAAGGATACATGACGAAATTACTGCTGATATCCGCAATGGTTCTTTAACGTGCTCGGTGTAAAGCACCGTCTCACGGGGCCTCGGTTTAACGAATGACAGTTAGTTTTGTTAGTGTACCAGCCCGGGAATTGAACCCACGCAGTCGAACTTCATTGTTTTTGAAGTCCGGTGCTCTACCAACTGAGCTAATCGGGCTAGTTGCTATATGTGTAGACAGTAAAACACATGCCACATAAATCTAATTGCGATTTTTTTTATATAATTCTTCTTATTTCATAAATGCGTTTTACGCAATCATGTTATACTCGTAATAAAACTTTCACGGTATTTACTTTTGTTTCAGAGGGTCGCCTGATAGTAAATACCACTCTTCGAGATTGGGCGCTCATCGAGAAAGAAAATCTCGATGTAACTTCCGGGGGACGGTATAAACCACCAAATTGTACAGCAAGGCATCGTGTCGCCATCGTCATACCGTACAGAGATAGAGAAAACCACTTGAAATTGTTCCTGCGACATATGCACCCATTCTTAAAGCGCCAGCAACTAGATTACGGGTTGTATGTTGTAGAAATGGTAAACATTTAATTACATACAATTAGTAACATATTTTATGAATGGGAGGTAATGAATACCGCTTATTTTGTTCTTTACGAATAAAATTAGCGATATTGGATTACCTCCCTTTAATTTCATTCAAAACACTCTCATCGTGCTCACATAATTGTATTCAATTCATTCCAATGTCAGGTAGCTTTTTATTTTCACGATAATCTTCACTGTTTGATCCTGCGCGTGACATTTCCAAAAAAAAAAAAAAAAAAAAAAAAAAAAAACATTTTTTAACTTATATTCAGTCCTCAATTTCTTTTTTGGTCAGCAGATTTCAAAAAAGATCAATATCCAACAAATTCATATTTTTTCCCCATCTTTTCTTCCATACCGAATTTACATTTGTTGCGTTTAAGTTTAGTTATTAGGAATTTTTTGAAATTCTAGTGTCACGTGATTATCTGCAAGTGTCACGTGATTATCTGCAGTGAAAGCGCATACTGAAGATTCGCAATTTGCTAAGCGTTAGTAATAGGGCGCGTAGCGATTTCGTACTCAATTCCCGATCCTTGCATTACATATGTTTTTCTAACATCTAATTCAATAGGCGGATCTAGAATTTCTGTAAAGTGGGGTCGAACAAACAAATTCCGACATGGTTTTAAAGGGCGCAGATTTGGCTATTCCGTGACTCCACCGCTTTCAACAATCTGTCAGTATTATCGCGGCGGTTCGGGCACCTAACAAAGGATTCTTGAACTTTTCCGCGTTACGGTAGTTTAGCGGAAAAGAGCTGTCTTCTTGTTACGCCTCGGCAATAGGTATATTGTTATGTAATTGTTTTGTTTTACTGGACCAATCAGAAGGCATTGTGAATTAGTAGAGGGGTAGAGATTGAAATAGAAAATCAGTTCTAGCGAGCACGTCAATAGTTACGTAAACGTCTATTTCAAATGAATTATAAATAGAAAGTTTGATCTAATTTGGCTATGTGAAGTCCCACGCATACCGCTGAGGAGGGCGCTGAATTGTTTTGGGATACAGCTTTTTTTTTCAGAGCCATCTTCCCTGTTTTTACGGCTGGACGTAGCGTTCCTTTCTATGACGCGGGACCTTATTGATAATGTTGTTGCTATATTGGATCTGTTTCACTCCATTGCTTTATATTCGACGTGTGTCGCCGTCACCAATAAAGCATAGAAAATGAGTTGGTTGTATTTATTTGTATAGAATTAGAGAGGAAGATTATTGCAAAGTATAGAGAAGACCTGGTATTTCTCACACGAGTCCTACCATTACATCCTTTTATAGCCTTCAGTTTCTATCCCACATATGTCTACGATAATCGAACCTTTGGCAGGACAGATAGTCGGACCGGGACCTCTGGATTAACAGGCCGACGCGCAACCAACTGCGCTATGACAGCGACCACGCATTTATTGAACTCATCATCTATAAACAGATACACGCGATAAAATCTCGTTTTTATCTGTTTATAGATGACAACAAAATTAGTATTCGATGACCACTCATTATATATCATCACAAATAGCACTCAAAAACTTTGGTTACAAACTCCGTGTATGGACTCAAAAAATTAGGTGATCTGGCATCATAATTTTAGATAAGTTGTATTTCATATTTATTGTAATTCCAATGGGATATCATTTATAAATCATATCAAGAGCATAAGAACAGTTTTAAAATTAAGGGTAAGTTGTTAATGAAAGTCTTTGTTTAAGATCATAATTTTTGTGAACTTTTTTTTTTTTTGAACTTCGGCGTTTCGGAAGGAAATATCCTTGTTATTTTGCAAGAAATAGATAAGTTCACGTCAATCATCTTGCTCAGGCAAAACAATGCAAGTTCGCCTTCTCTATAAACCAAATTATTATTTCAATGGCGTGGCAGATAGATAAATAATTCAAGACTTGGGCTAGCCTGGTTCCCAGGCTGTCAGTTAGTGATGAATTAAAAATAAATAAGGTACACAACTCACGTTTTACTATATCAATTCAAATTATCTCCCATATTCTCAAAAACTGACACTGATCGGCCAGTCAGAGAATATAAGCTGATAAGAAATAATTTTTCTTGAGTTGAAATTTGCTCATTTCACAATACTCCAGATCAGTGGGACGGGAGCTAGTCTAGACTTGGGCATGAAGTGCTCAAGGTGTGTAATTGGAACCGTCAAACGTCCTTCGTCGTTCCTGCCTTCCCATATTTTTGATTGATATATTTTCCTTCTAAAATAGCAGACCGATTTTGGTGAAAGTTGGCATATATGTGTTAGTTTTGGTATTTAGCGTAAATAGTTGACTTTTACCAACTTTGTATCTTTCCCCTCGGACCATATCTGGGGATCTACTTGAGAACATTTCTTTTGATATTCGTTCGCTCCAAACACTCACTCAAACCATTCAAAACGCTCCAAAATCACTAAAGATAAAAAGATTAGCGAAAATGGATTACCCCCCTTTAATTTCACTCAAAAGTCGCTCCACACACTCAATCAATTTCATTCCAAATCATTCTAAAATCATTCATCTTGTCAATTTCACGATGAACTAAACTGTAATGACCTTGGTTTAAAAAGTCGTCAACCCAATCTTTCACGGCAATGTGATATCTTAGTAGTAGCCCAATTCTAAAACTGCGTAACAACAGCTTTATCGAGCTTTAACAATGAACATTTTTTGATTTTTCAGAATCATGAAACACAGTTTAACCGAGCAAAGTTGATGAACATAGGATTCAACGAGGCTATGGAGCAATACGACTACCAGTGTTTTATATTCCACGACGTTGACTTGTTACCCGAAGATGGTCGAATTCTCTATACATGCCCCGAAATGCCGCGACATATGTCATCAGCCATTAATAGGCATGGATACAAGTATGTACAGATGCACAGGTTTAATGAATGATCTAAGGTCGATTTTGTAAATACATGCCCTGCATCCAGAGAGACAAAACGGTGCAAACTGTTGGCAAATTGTATCGCGCCTTTCACGCAAGTGCGCGTGCAAAGTGGGATCAAAAGTTGCAGTTAACCCTATCCAGAAAAAATCAATTTACATGTATTTTGATTCAGAGTCGGCCTATTTTGTCTCAAACAGAAAAGGAGAAAGATCCCAATGCTTATATAATGCTAAAATAAGCTGAATATCATTGTATCTTATAACTATACAAATATCTGTGTAATAACATACCGAATCACATAGTTATTTTTAGAACAATATATGGTTTAATGCGGTTATTTTTAGAAACTTGCATTTCAGTTAGAAACATCGACAAGACAAGAAAAAAAGAGGTTATAAGATGAATATAATACGTACTTAGTGTATTGTATGAAAAAAATATCTAACTCGATAATGGAAATTGATAATTGTCTAGACAGAGCTTCGACAGTTATCAATTCTCCCAACCACGTTGGATATTTTTTTCATACAAAACACAAAACACAAAGCACGTATTATACATATCGATATCAGTTTACGACATAACAACATTGTTGTTTGATACTGTTTAATAAGCCATTTCAACAATTTCTAATGTGCACAAAGCAAAGCTTCTGGCCAGCCAGAAGTGTAGCCGCACAGTCTGAGTAGAGTCTTCACTATATGCTATATAGATAGATAAGGTCTTAATCCATCTTCATTGGGTCAGCGTACATTATTATTGCATTGTGTCATTGTCAACGCACCTTGTACAGGTGTCAAACTGTTGGAAATGTCACGCACTGGCTCATTTATCCGTAAATGACAGACTTTGTTACTATAGATAGAAAGACAAACGTCCATGTCATTACAGTGAAGAACATCGAGACTTTGATACTCATTCTGATCATGAAATGAATCCCGCAACTTTCAACTACCGTCTACTATTAGACTATGAGCCAGTATACACCCCCCTCCCCCCGAGGAGGAATTTTCGGGACTATGCTTTTTTGAAAGCCCAATGTCTAACGAGTATATTCTGAAAGTCTGCAACTTGGCTGTTGGGGCTTTTAGGAGTTATGGAGGTCAAAGGTCAACAAGTGCACTTTTTCTATGAAAGAATAAATGAGCTGGATTTGAAATGGTATATTCAACTATCTTTTCATGAATTTGAGCAGGAAATGGTTCTAGATGAATCACTAAATATTTTTCTGCTGGGAAATTTTATCTTAGGGTAATTTAATGATAATTTTTATGAAATCAAAGTACTGAAAGTACTGAAATCGGTTCATATAAAGGAGATTAAACCATAGACAATAGGCCATTTTCAGACCAAAGGAGGATTTTTTCCTTATATTTTCCCATCAACTTAAACAATAATTTGCCTGAAGGTAATTTGTATCATTTGTCATTTGATTTCTATTGCATTTGTTGGTTTTAAAGCTTAAGTCAGCCAGTGCATTTAAATGAATATCATATATTTACGTAGATAAATTGAAAGGAAAACTTATTTTAAGTTTCTGCGAATAAAATACATTTTGAGGCAACTTTAACAACTCAAAATTATTGAAAGTATCAACTGTGGCAGCTTTGAGAGTAAACTGCATCTTCATAGATTTTATCAAAGAACTGAAATGACTCTATATCTTTGCTTATATACATGTTCAAGCATAGGGAGTACGCTTTTTCATTCTTAAAGGTGGAACTTCCCTTTTGCTTTCTTTTATATCTTGTGTTCCTTGTAAAAGTTCATGTTGGTGTCAGATTGTGTCCACTGTAGTTGTGCTTTATATTAGTTTAGGTGTAGATATAAAAAACATTATAGATTTACTTATATTTATAATGAAAGTATAGATAAAATGGGACAAAAGCTAGATTTTTCGTTTTTTTGTTTGCATAGGCACTTAATCACAGTTTCTTATAATTAAAACAGTTACTCACTGTCATTTAAATATTGAATGATTTAAGCTTTAAAGCACATAACTATTACTTTTTTATAGATCAAAGTACTGAAAGCACTGAATGTCAAAGATAAAAAAGAGACCAAGTTTTTATCTCTCAAGAGTCAATTCCATTTTTCTTTAGTCTAACAACAGTTATCACAATTGTGTGAGTCTAGAAGGGAGCCATGGGGCCATGGGCTTTCTTGAATGTAAAATGGAATTCTTTCTAACCAATTCTTCGCCCATTAAGTGAACTTGATTATTTACAATATTCAAACCTTAATGGAAAAAGTTATGTTTCCAATAGATATTCACATTGTTACATTTTCCAAACTTGTTTCAGATGTACTGAATGCTATTTTTTTTTCTCAAAATTGGTTTTTGTAAAAACATTTCATCAGAAAATTCATATTTTGTTTCTGTGTCTTAAGGCATATAGCCAATATTTTTGGAAGATGACCACCCTTTCCAGCAGATAAAAAGCAAGCGGCCTGGTAGGTCCAGTAAATTGCATAGCTAGACTGAATATCAGTATTCAAATTTAGGTTTATATGAATCCTTTTGTGAAACTTTTTCATGAAAAATTATCATTTATATAGAAGCTGATCAAAATGATAACTACATCAGCTATAAATTAATACATTTGATACTTATTACAGAGATCACAAACAATTTTTTTAAAAAGGCACATGTTTTTCTTAAAATGTATGTGCAGAAATCATTTATTATCAATGGCTCTTTGAAGATTTTTAAGTTTACAATCCTTTTAATATGCTTTGTGTGTGGACAAAAGCACTGTTAGCATAAACTTTTTTTGTTTTTTTTTTTTTTGCTTACATTGCACACTAATGGCCCCAATTTACTCTTCAATCTAACAAAGATATGTTTATTTAATTGCTGTAATAAATTATCTTGTGAGATAAGCATAAACATTTTCAGTTTGGTAAGTGTGAAAGATATATATTTGAGGCTTTTTGTTCATTCAAAAATTCTATAGCGAAATCTTAAACTCCAAATATAAATTTTGTGGCCTCCCCACACTCTCTTCTTGCCAGATTTTGAATGCAAAATACTGTAAAAGGCTCTATTAAAGTACGATAAAGCTCTCTTCCAGGATGTCCACCATGACTTGAATTTAACATAAGTGTTTGTTTTCTCTGTTTCTTACCAATTTTGATAATATCATTAATGTATATATGTCGTGCCCGATCTCGGAAATACTTAATCTCAAGAACGGGCAAGTGATGACAGGGGGTCGTTGCTCATTCTTAAGAATGGTCAAACCAACGTTTATATCAACACAACATGTCATAAAAGTATGATTCTTGCATTTAAATATTCCATTTTATTCATTTAATGATTCCAAAATAAAGTTTATTCGATTAATTCTACATATAAACTATAAAATCATGTTATTGTTCGATCTCAACTTTCGACAAACTGACAGACCAACTTCCGGTTGAATATCCCGGCTCACTTATCTAAATATATGAGACCTATCGTTATTAATTAAATTGTTGTTCGCATTATTTTCAGTTTGTAAACCTATATTAATTAAAGATTGTCTGGACATTCATGAAACATCGGGAAACGAGATATAATAGATTGTTAACTGTCAGAGTCTGTACAACCCGGATAACTATTCTGAATGATAATTCATCCCAATGAAAACACCTGGAACAGTGCATCAGATGTTCTACCGGTCTGTTCAGGCTCTTCCGAATTTTATCCAACAAAATACCCAGTTATTTTCAAAACAGACAGCAAATGAAACGCACTCGAAAAAAAAATCCCCTGTCAATGGTGGTCGTGAAAGAAGCCTATAGGGCAGCTAATGCTTTACAAAACGGGCTTTCAACTATACACCTCACCCCTCACATAATAAGGGGTTGTCTTGGAACTGTAAAATCAATAGTTGATTTGTGTGTTTGAATGGGGTTGTACATCCCTTCTGACAATCTTTCAGCAATAGCCTGGTGGAGTACCTAATAATTGATCCCTGGTGTTTCTCACACCAGTTCCTCCATCACATCCTTTCCAAGTCTCCAGCTGCTATCCCACATATGTCTACTGTTATCGCCCATTGTTGGAAGACAAATAGTCAGAAAGAATGAAAGCCCCCATCAGGAATCAAACTCAAAATCTCTAGATTGACAGTCCAAAGCTCTACCGACTGCATTATAAAGGCGGCTTAATCTGTATTTGAAAAATCTTTGATTTCATTAGAGGTTAGCCGGATTTGATATGTCAACATGGTGACAAATTGTCACGAGATAGGCCTGTTACTGTGCTGGATGCCCAAGTATTAAAAACAACAAAGGGACATAACTCAAAAATTAAGCAAGTTAGAGTTACTTTTCTTGCCTACTGCAATTTTTAAGACTTCTTTACACCTTCTCGATTTCCTCTATTATTCACCACGATTCACCAAGATTTCTCATGGTCAGAAAAATTGGAATGGATCGGGTTGAATCATGGCAAGAAGTAGAAATATTCAGTATCACTATGTTTCCAGTAAGAATGTACACAATATAAGTACGGTGTCTGTAAGGTATTTATACGAATGAATGACGATTCTTGACGGCAACGCTACAGTCAATGAGGATTGACTGCAGTGGCACAACGAATGCTCACAGTGCTTGTAAGGTTCAATACAGTACAAGTCTGATTCTAAGCGGCATTGGTCATGGCCAATCATGAAGCTCCGCAGCAAAACCTTGGATGATTTGTACGACAACTGTACTCATTTCATGGTGAATCGTGAGAATTCATAATGTGGGATTCCAAGACTGGCTACGATCTCTCATGAATTGTTGCGAATAAAGCTTCAGTGTCAGTACGAATCAGCACGATTTCACTACAGTTGTGCTATAAATTAGGCCATGCCCAATAACCACTACAATTCGCCACGAATGTTTTAAACAGTTTAAAACTTCTGTAGCACCAACATAGAATTTCCTGAATTATCACAAAACATGAGTGTCACCACAGTTGTACTACAAATCACCATGGTAAATGACAATTTTACAAATTGTTGCGAATCATAGGGGCACCGTAGCCAAAAATCGTAAAATGTGTAAATCGGCCTTTAATCATGAAAGGAATGAATTGCCTAGGTTCAAGTCAATCAGACATAAGGGGACAAAGTTATGCTTCTGACACAGAAAAATCCACCCGCCAGTTGGATATTGGCACCATAACCCATCCAATATTACATCCTTTCTTTTAAGGGGCATTTGCAGAAAGGTAAAATGACCATACAAGATTAAACAAGTGCATGTCGTATTGCGATGCAATACAGGAGTCCCCCACCAGATAACAAAAAATCCTTTCTTATGATATATCTCCTACTTGCCACTTGTCCTCAATGAGATCAATAAGTGTACCAAGTTTGACGTTGCTAGCACTGATGGCTCAGGAGATATGGTCCGGACAAAAATGTCAGGATAAAAAACAACAACGGACAATAACTAAAAAAGTGGATGTGGCAGAGTAACAGTTCTTGTGCATTACACTTCTTCTCAATGAGATCTACCAGTGTACAAACTTTGAAGTTGCTGGGGCTTATAGTTTAGGAGATAAGTACGGGACAAAAATGTCAGGATAGAAACAACAAAGGGCAATAACCTTAAAAAGTGGACATGGCAGAGTGACACTTCTTGTACATGACACTTGTCCTCAATGATATCTAGAAGTGTAGCAAGTTTGAAGTTTCTAGCACTTATGGTTTAGAAGATATGGTCCGGACAAAAATGTAAAGGTAAAAACAACAAAGGGCAATAACTCAAAAAATGGGTGTGGCAGAGTAACAGTTCTTTTACATGACACTTGTCCTCAATGAGATCTATATGTGTACAAAGTCTAAAGGTGCTAGCACTTATAATTTAGGAGATATGATCCGGACAAGAATGTAAGACTAAAAACAACAAAGGGCAATAACTCAAAAAGTGGACATGGCAGAGTGACACTTCTTGTACATGACACTTGTCCTCAATGATATCTAGAAGTGTAGCAAGTTTGAAGTTTCTAGCACTTATGGTTTAGAAGATATGGTCCGGACAAAAATGTAAAGGTAAAAACAACAAAGGGCAATAACTCAAAAAGTGGGTGTGGCAGAGTAACAGTTCTTTTACATGACACTTGTCCTCAATGAGATCTATATGTGTACAAAGTCTAAAGGTGCTAGCACTTATAATTTAGGAGATATGATCCGGACAAGAATGTAAGACTAAAAACAACAAAGGGCAATAACTCAAAAAGTGGACATGGCAGAGTAACAATTCTTGTACATGACACTGGTCCTTGATAAGATCTATCAGTGTAAAAAGTTTGAAGTTGCTAGCACTTATGATTTAGGAGATATGATCCAGACAAAAATGTAAGGGTAAAAACAACAAAGGGCAATAACTCAAAAAGTGGGCATGGCAGAATAACAGTTCTTGAACATGACACTTGTCCTCAATAAGATCTATAAGTGTACCAAGCTTGAAGTTGCTAGCACTTATAGTTTAGGAGATATGATCCGGGCAAGAATGTAAGGCTAAAAACAATAAAGGGCATTAACTCAAAAAGTGGGTGTGGCAGAGTTATGGATCTTAATCATGACACTTCTCCTCAATGAGATCTATAAGTGTACAAAGTTTGAAGTTGCTAGCACACATACTTTAAGAGATATGTTCCGGACAAGAATGTAAGGGTAAAAACAACAAAGGGCAATAACTCAAAAAGTGGGTGTGGCAGAGTAAAGGTTCTTGAACATGACACTTCTCCTCAATGAGATCTATAAGTGTACCAAGTTTGCTAGCACATATGGTTTAGAGGGTATAGCCCGGACAAAAGTGTGACGGACAGACAGACGGACAGACGGATGGACGGACAGACAGACAGACAGACGGAATCGAGCAAACCGATAGTCCCCCAACTGGTAACCGTTGGGGTACTAATAAGGTGGCAAATTGTCACAAGATAAGCCAATTACACAGCTGGATGTCGAAGTTTGAAAAACATCAAAGGGAAATACCTAAAAAACATTAAGCTAGGTAGAGTTGTTGTTCTTGTGCTCTGCTATCCATTATCATAAAAGGAACATAACTTTAAAGTTTCAAGTCAATCCGACATACGGTGTCAGAAATATGCTGCGGACTAAGCAGTGGAAGCCAAAGGTGATCCCCCCCCCCCTCTCCACAGAAAGTCCACAGCTAGATTTGTGTCGACAATTTAATCACTATCTGGAATATCGCTTTGTCTGACAGGTCACACATTTAATTATATAAGCCTATAAGAAACAATATGAAGTTTTATACTTGAGTCAAAAATAGCTTTTTCAACCTACATGTACATGTTTATCAGAAGTTTCATCCTAAAAAATACTTAGTTTTTTAGCTTGGGAATTAAACATGTGACCCGTCATGCAAAAAGGGACCATCTGGGAACTCTGTCAAATAAATATTTGAAAAGAGACTGGGTCCAGCATAGGTCAAGCACAGGTCGCAATTCAAAAATCCTTTTACAGGAAGGTAGATTGTTCATTCTATATTGGAAAATAAAAAAAGTGCAAAAATTTTGACCCTAGTCAGTCTGCGCAATCCGCAGTCAGACTGGGATCGCCACTTTACGCACTACCAGGATGGTTCCTTTTCACATGGCAGGTCACATATGATAACATATATTTTGATTTGAAGTAAGAAGCTTTACCAACTGATTTTGTTTGAATAGGGTTTTACGACACTTTAAACTATCTTTCATTTATATTGTGGAGGCATGAGCACCTAATAATAAATTCCTGGTAATTCTAACACCAGTACTTACATTAGCGGTACATCTTTTTCTAGCCTACAGCAGGTATCCCTCTTAGGTCTAGGATTATCAACCAATTTATGGAAGACAAAAAGTCAGAAAGGATGAGTGCTGCTGTCAGGAATCAAACTCTACTGACTGAACACATGAGACTGTTGCTTGCAGGAATGTGGAATTCCCATGCTCGACTTGTACAACTTGGGGTTTTTTAGCCTGTGGCTGAGAAGATTTTCCTTGAAAACTTGTCCAAGAACAAGTTGGTCTTATATCAATAACTAAATTGCAGACTTTTGAAAGTGGTTTCATGTTGCAGTTTAAGGCATCTTCAGTAAAGGTAATATTTTAAAATCAAAAACATTGTAGATAAGGAAAAAAAGCAGTTTCTCCATTCATCACAATGTTTTCTACACTCATTTGTTTCCAGGTTGAACAAGGTATCAAATTGTCACAAGATACGCCCATCACACAGCTTGATGTAACATTGGGCTTAGAGTAGAATTGAAGTGATTTTGAATGAATATCTTTGGACAATTTTTGTGTAGACAGACAGAGAAATAATTGTAGTAGGAGTATATCATTGTTCATGTTGTCGGACCGAGGGTTATGAACGTTTTACATATCTTACCTGGTAATCGAGAAGAATCTATGGATTTCATACCCCTTGACTAGTGAAGATGATCATTATTATGATCAAAGCTAATGCACTATTAGAGATAAGCTTTGGACAAGATCCAATCATGAAAAAACTCAAAGGGCAATAACTCAAAAATTAAGCTAGGTAAGAGTTATGGTTCTTTTGTACTGCACTTCTCCTTGATGAGATCTATCTACCCATGAAGTTCATGATCATAACTCAAATACTCTTAGAGATGTGCTCTGGACAAGATTCAAGTATGAAAAAAAAACAAAGGGCAATAACTAAAGAAATAACCAAGGTAAAGTTATGGTTCTTTTGCACTGCAATTTCCCTTAAAATGATATATCTACCTATCAATTTTCATTATCATAGCTCCTATACTTTAAGAGATATGCCAAGGACAAGATCCAAGTATGAAAAACAACAAAGGGCAAAAACTAAAAATAACAACCCAGGTAAAGGTATTTTTTTGCATTGCACTTCCCATAATGAGATCTATCTACCCATCAAGTTTCATTATCATAGCTCCTATAATTTGAGTGATATGCACTGGACAAGATCAAAGTATAAAAAACAACAAAGGGAAATAACTCAAATAACAAGCCAAGTTGAGTCATGTTTTCTTTTTTGTTTGTTTTTTTTTGCATTGCACTTTTCCTTGATGAGTTGTATCAGATTTGCAATGACTCAAAAATAGGCCAGATAGAGTAATGGTTCTTGTTCTTGCACTGAGAACATCACTTCCAAGTTTTAAGAAATCGGACATAAGGTTATAGAGTTACGCTCTGGACAGAGAAGTGCACGCCCCAGGATGGCGGTACACCACGGGTGATCCCATAATACTATCCTTCTTTGACAGGGGTATAAGATGGTAATATTTTCAACCCATATAAAGTATCCTTAGTTCAAAGAAAGAATAGATAAAACTTTAACAAGCAATTTCAAGTTGGATGAGTGAAATTCAGCTACCAACTTGTCCAAGGACAAGTGAGAAAATTTCAACACCCATGTACAAATCCATGCTTCATGTGTGACATTTTCAACAACTTCTAAAGCTAAATAGTTGTCACAAATGCACTAATTACATCTTCTCTCTTAAAAATACTTGAGATGCCCAGTACTGAGGAGAAATCAGTTGGCTGGACTGCATATCAAATGGTCATGGGTTTGATCATGAATATGACCATTCATTCTGACATAAGGTGTCTTTTGCCATTTGATAATCAACAGGATGATGAGCAGTAGGAATTTTTTTTCTGCTGATTTGTGGGATTAAGATGGAGGACTTGACTATCCAATCAAAATTAAAGGTTTTGGTTGGAATTCCTTCTGCACTACTGGACATATTGATGTACATCCTTGGGAAAAAAATTAGGAACCCAATCTAGTATAATATGATACCCAGGAAGCAGTGAACAGCCCCATGATATGATCTAAATTGATATAAGTGGCTTTAAACACCTTTTTTTAACCCTTGTCATGCTGAAGCCGGAATATTTCTGCCTTGGCAGGAGCTATAGACAAACATATGTGCAGTCTGATCTTTGTCTATACCACCTGTTTTTTCCTTTTTAAGCCAGAAAAGTTTCAGAAAATGTATTTTCAAAATCAATTTCTGACTCACAAGTAGGAAATACAGAGCTTTCAGCATTTTGATTTATATATTATTTTGCTAGGTTTTTTATTCAGCATGACAAGAGTTAAATTTCAAAGCTAGAGACCCTTGTAATGTCTGCCCTATGGGTATGTGAAATTGATCAAAATATCTTGCTTTTTCTTGCTTTGATTTCTATTATTTCTTTAATTCATTGAGGTATGAATCTAAAAACCTTATCACTGTATGCATATGTGAAGCAGATTTGTACATGATTTGTTTCCGTTTCAAACTTCCATATTAAAAAACCCTCTCTTTATCTCTTATAATTACATTTACAGCTTACAGTGTAAGATATTTCCTTAAAGAGACATATTTATATCTTTAGGACTTTTGGGTGTGCAAAGTAACATACTCAAAATTGATTTCATTGATATATAATCTCAAATGAAATAGCTAATCTAAGTGCATGAATCTTGATGGAAATAATTGAATTTAAATTATAAGCTGATCAAGTGTGAAAATGAATGTAAATGATATATTTGAAGAACAATATTTGGCAGGTAAGAAGTGATACAGACTTCTACCATTTCTGTTGTAAAGAGTACTGTGTTGATTTTTTTTGTAAGTGAAGGAAGTAGACTTATTACATAATCATAATTTAAGCAGGTTAATGTAATAAGCTGACAATTAGGTTTTCCTTGCTAATCTGACTAATCTGTATGCTATATGTTTGCACTGTCAAAATTCATGTTTGATGTCTCACACAAAAAGAGACTGATTTTTGAAAAAACATATTTGATTCGGCAGGGATAATTTCCCATTTTTTATTTTTCAATGGGGTTTTACACCGTTTCAACATTTTGTCAGTTATATTCCATTGGCTGGAGCACCTAGCAATGGATTCCTGGTATTTCTCACACCAGTACTATCATTTCATTCTTCCTAGCCTCGAGCTGCTATCCCACATAGGTCTATGATTATCGACCCATAGGCTGGAGACAAATAGTCTGAAAGAACGAGTGCCCCTGTCGGGGATCAAACTCAGGACCTTTCAGCACCTCTAGATTAAGTTTGATGTGCTACCAACTGCGCTATGACAGCAGCATAATTTCCAAGTAAGGTAGTTTAATAATTCTAGATTCAGAAACTATACAGAAAACAAAAAAAGATCCCTGTCAGAGCAATTTTGGTTTTACCCTAAGGGTTGATACTTTTTGCACCTTGCGGATTGCCTTATTTTGCCTAACAGGTTTATCATTATTTTTATTTATTTATTTATTTATTGTTGTGTTTTTTGGTGGTAGTGGTGGTGGTGGTGGTGGGGGGGGGGGGTATATAATGTTAAAAGATACCCTTACAGAAATCCAGAATTTTCAGCAAAAAAAACCATAAACTTATCTGTTTGCAAGAAAAGTTTGCAATGATTCCCATTGCCATGTTCATGTCTACCAAAGTATATCAAATTATAACAGTATCTTAAAATTGGTCCTATGTTGTAGAAGATAGATTTGTACATGATCAAATCTTTAAAAATATCCTTGTAACCCTAATGTATTGGATCCCATATTTGCCATAGATAAATTGAAGAAAGTCTTTACAACTTGAAACTCATAGTCAGGTTAGAAGGAATTGTTGATGGCATACTTGACACTGTACCATAGACAAAGGACAAGGTATCACAAAAGCTCACCATAAGCACACTGTGCATGGATGAATTAAGAATCAAAAACAGTGTAAAATTGTTACATTGATTGACATCTATCATAATCCTAACTCATAAATAAACAACCCTTACAGAAATACAAAGTATGCTGCAAATTTGCCACAAACTAATCTGTTTGCAAGGAGTTTTAGGCTCTATTTAACATGTGCCTGCAGCAGAAAATCCATTTTCTGCAAACATCCTACAAACTCCTTGAATAAACAAGAGGACCATTGGCCCTTAAGCGCTCACGTAATACATGGATTTACAAAAGTCAGGTATCAAGAGGTTAACATTTCAGACAAATATGTTGCCTCTAAAGTACTGTAAAAAGATTTTGAATCTCTATCACACTTGTGTAAGATTTCAAGACACACATTCTGACCAAGATACAGAATTTTTAATCAAAGAGTGCACACAAAGATTTCAATAAATTTGACCCCTTGACCTCATTTTTGACCCCACTTGACCCATATTGTCTAGACTCTTGACCTAGATATCTTATCAACAAATCAAACTCCTCATTTGGGGACACTTGAATCTCATTGGTTATTGACTTAAACATGCTTTTCCACAATGGAAATGTCTCAGGCCGATCATCAAAATTCATTAGTCTTTGAAGGGATAAGTCTTTCTTAATCAAGAAATTTGATAACTGATGATAATTATCACCCGGAATAAAGGGACTCACTAGATGGTTAAGCCTGGTTTGTCGAACTTGAGGTTCCGACTGAACTTGAGGTTCAGACTGAGCTTGAGGTTCCTACCAAATTTGAGGTTCAGACTTCATTGGAGGTTCATTGTCAAAATTGAAGTCTAGTTGTAGCACCGGTTTTGGTCTTTCATGGTATGGTGTCGCGAAATATTTCGATTCAAATTTATCAGGCTCTGGTGCTTGAGGAAAACTATTTAACAAATCATTCTCAAAATTAAGTTCCAATTCTGACAGTTCCAATTCCTTCTGTTTGTTTGAAAGTTCAAGTTTGCTTTCTATCTCAACTTTTTGCCTCCTTAATTTGGCCTTCATTATAGTCTCATTTTCTTCCAAAAGTGCCTTATTTTGTTTCAATTCCATCTCTCTCTCCACATAAGCCAAAGTCAATTTTGAACTTCTTAACTTAGACACAGAGTCCTGAATACTATTTTGATCTGCATTAACCTGCATTTCTTCTTCAATTGTTCGCAGTCTTTAACTGTCATGCCTCCAAATTAAGAACAACCTTTAATTTCTTGCATGAAGTTTAATACCATTATGAAGTGTGTGGTAAAAGCTGTAAATACACAAAGGAAATTCTTACTAAGCTATTCTTTGAAGAGAAATATTCCAGGAAGTATATACCATGATCAATTACACATATCAAAGGTTGCAGTGTGCCTATGCTAATAAATGTGCAAACTGATCAGGGTCTACACTGTATTTTGAGACAAATTCTACATGACTTGCAAGTACAGTGCTGTCGGCTAACCCTGCGCACTTAAGAAAGTCAAGTACAAAGTTCGTGTAAAGATATCGGCTGTACAAAAAAATCAATATACGACTGTACTCGTTTACCATTTTGGCTATGTAAAAGACATTTTATCTAGAAAAAAATGTCACTACAATTACACAATCCAGTTATGAACAGAGGCACCGTCCCGTATTATCAACACAGTTTTCGTCGGCTAAACCTGCGCAGTCGAGGAAAGCACCTAAAATTAATGTCCGTAATCTATTAATATTAAACTGGAAAATACTTGAGACAAAGCGGGAATTATTTTTTGCTTTAAAATATACACATAAACTGTGTTGTTTAAAATGGTGGAATTGATCGAATTTTGAGGCCATTTTCTTAGTTTACATGACGTCATATAGCTGCGCAGCTTTAGACGACGCGCAGGATTACCCGACATGAGTGTACCTTTATGTTCTACTTTCACTTTTATAAAAGCTGCATATTATTGTCAAAACTAAAATTCTGAGTGTGAATATAGGCCATAAAAGGCATTGATTAATAAAATGATAATAATTACTATGACAGTCTGAAATATTGTTCTTACAATGCATTCAAGCAAAAGTGAAAGTAAACAGAATTTGCGTGACAAGGGAGACAACTTGTGCAAATCATTGCTGCAAACAGGTCATGGAAGCGTATTTAAAGCCTCCGAAATGGCAAATAATCTTAAATGGTGAATTAAAAAGCCTTGTCTTTATTGCATACATACACAGGTGGTGGAAGAAAGCTGCAAATTTTGAAAAACGTTGTGACGAAACCGAACAATCTAGCATGGCGTCGCCAAACTGATCACGTGAGAAAAACCTGGAAACAAAACAGCTAGTTTCGTTCCAACAATCTTTCGCAGGCACTCAGAAAATTGGACATAAGTGTGCTAACATGACAGTGACTTTACCCTTGTCATGCTGAATAAATTTTGGCTAAAAATTTTCATCAAAATCAAAGGGCAAAAAGCACTGAAAGTACCAACTGTAGGTCAATTTTTAATTTGAAAAACTAATCTATTGACAATTCTGGTTTGAAAGTGAGAAACAGGTGGTGTAGATTAACATCAAACGGCACATATGTGCAGGCTCAGCATAAGGGTTAACAAGTTCTGGTCAACCTGTTTGGGGATTGTCTCAAAATGGAAAAGAAATATTCAAAAATCATCTTTGGAATAATACTTTTGAAGACTTGAGATATTTGTAGCATGGTATGGGCTAAAATTCATTGAAGAAGTATCTCTAGAGATTTCTCAAATGATTTTGTTTCAAAACTCAATCCTTGTGCAAGTATCATTCATATTCTCAAAATTGATATTATTCATATTGAAATGCAATCGTTCTGAGGAATCGAGTAAAAATCATTATTAAAATTATTCTAACTTTACAAAAAAATTTCAATACCACAAGTGATCATCAATGAATAGCATTTCTCAGATAAAAAAGTATTTTGAATCTTTCCCTGGCAGTGGTAACCCATACACCCCTGGTTCTTTGCTATGTTCCCAGCGTAAACAACGGTTCAAATCTATGATTTCAATGTCGAAATGCATCATGAAAGGCAGATACTGCCTACCTCCGAGGTCTAGGATGGTAAGAAATGGTAAGAAATTCTAAACTGGTTGAATTGGACCAGAATTGGTTAAATTTTGTCACTTAATTTAAGGCAATTTATTTATATTACACTTATTGTAGTGCAATTAAGTATGGCTTATTTTGAAGAACAATATGATACAAGAAAATTGAGTCAAGCAGAGCTTTCAAAGGGAAAGTGGACCTGAACTGGTTAATTGACTGTATTTTCTGCAAGGCCCTTAAAATTCTATACCTATTTTTAGTACATGTCTACTACATATTGACTGTTGATGACTGATTTAGAATGTTATGTACATGTAGTTCTAATTTGTCAACGCCGTCTGCATGAAGAGAGTGTTGATGTTGTTGTTGTTGCCGTTGTTATTGTTATAGACTGGAAAGTCTATTTTGAGTCTATCATCATTTTTTCCATTCATTTGCCAGCTTTGATTGTTTGTTGTCATTTTTATTATCTTTAATAGATATATATCATATTTTATATTAACAAGAGTGCCATCGTCACAAAATACGCCGCCACATTGCTGCTGTTTCACAGAAATAATTGTAGACACTACTTATTTTGACAGAACCAAATTGAAAATGACCAAGTTTCATTTAAATCAAGACAAAAAGTTAGGAGGAGTTGCCTTCACATGGCTGCAATTTCAATAAGCCCCAGGCACTAAGTTTTAAGGGGGCATAATTCAGGGAAATAAATGAGCCATAAAATCCTTGATCCATGTACATCTTCAAATTATGGTGATGACATTGACCAAGTTTCATTTAAATAAAGACAAAAAGTAAGGAGGATTTGTGTTCAAAAGGCTGCAATTTCAATGAGCCCTAGATACTAAGTTTTTAAGGGGCATAACTCAGGCAAAAATCAACAAACCATAAAATCCTTCCTTCATGCACATCTACCAATTGAGGTGATAACATTGACCAAGTTTCAAGAAGATCCAGCCGGAAACTTAGGAGGAGTTGCGTTGACAAGAAAAGTGGACCCAGAGACTAAGTTTTAAGGGGCATAACTTAGGCAAAAATCAATGAACCGTAAAATCCTTCCTTCATGAACATCTACCAATTGAGGTGATTACATAGACCAAGTTTCAAAAAGATCCAGCCAGAAACTTAGGAGGCGTTGCGTTGACAAGAAAAGTGGACCCAGAGACTAAGTTATCAAGGGGCATAACTCAGGCAAAAATTAACGAACCATAAAATCCTTCCTTCATGCACATCTACCAATTGAGGTGATAACATCGACCAAGTTTCAAAAAGATCCAGCCAGAAACTTAGGAGGAGTTGCGTTGACAAGAAAAGTGGACCCAGAGACTAAGTTATCAAGGGGCATAACTCAGGCAAAAATCAATGAACCGTAAAATCCTTCCTTCATGCACATCTACCAATTGAGGTGATTACATTGACCAAGTTTCAAGAAGATCCAGCCAGAAACTTAGGAGGAGTTGCGTTGACAAGAAAAGTGGACCCAGAGACTAAGTTATCAAGGGGCATAACTCAGGCAAAAATCAACGAACCGTAAAATCCTTCCTTCATGCACATCTACCAATTGAGGTGATAATATTGACCAAGTTTCAAGAAGATCCAGCCAGTAGTTTAGGAGGAGTTGCGTTGACAAGAAAAGTGGACGGACGTACGGACGGACGGATGGACGGACGGATGGACGGACGGACGGACGGATGGACGGATGGACGGACGGACAGACGGAGAAGATGACGCCAATATACGTCCGCCTCCGGCGGCGTATAATAATAAAAAACTGTAGCAAAACTGGCAATTTATTGAATCTTAACAGTTTCAAGCACAATTTGTTCAAATGTTTTCAAGTGAATTATGCAGGCTATCAATCCTGGGTTTTTAAAGTTTAAAGTGACTCAAGCACTTTTCACCTGAAACTTATCAAAAATGTCTTTATGGCACTTAATAAGTCTTGTAGGCCCCCTACATTGTACATAGTCTAAAAAAAAGGTAAAATGACAAGTTCTTTACCCAAGTTGAATGGAAGCTAGGGTTATATTATGTGACCTGTCACACAAAAAGAGACCATCCAGGAATTCTGTAAAATGAATTATTGAAAAAGAGTTTTGATCCAGCATAGGTCAACCAGAAGTCTCATTTCTAATATTCCTTCACTGGAAGGTAGATTCAATATTCTAGATTCAGAAAATAAGCATGGTGCAATAAGTTTTGACCCTAATCAGTCTGCTCAGTACAGGAGGTCTGACTAGGGTCGACACTTTACGCGTAACTCAGATGTTCCCTTTTTGTGTGACAGGTCATATATATATTTATATATATGGTTGTACTATATAGAAAGATAGGCTCAACATTCATCACAATAAATACAAGTGCCCAAACCCCATATAAATGACAAATAAATGAACACTAAAAGATGCAAAAAAAGAGAAAAATGTTGAATCTTATTAAAATGATAAATTGGAATTTTAACCTTCATTTTGTAAAGTTTCAGAGGATTCTGCTTTAAACTGATAATAACCTCATTAAGCTTGTTTTCTATGCTTTATCCTTGACCTGTAAAAACTCAAGTGATCACAAGTGCAACTACCATGATATCCTATTTAACAATTCATCTTCTTACCATAAAAATTCTAATAGAGCCCATGCTCTTATAAACCCCCATCCTTCTCATCTGAGGTTGAAATTGTTATTCAACCTTTTTTATGTGATTTTTCAAAATACTGAAGCCTATCTAACAAAAGCACATGTCCACAAAATCAATGTCACTAAAATTTCAACAGATGTTTTTTGCGCCTTTCCCTCAATCAAATGTTACTATTTTGAGAAAATTATGTTTATTTTTGGCAATTTTTCACCGTTGTAATAGAAAAGTATACAGGGTAGACTCTAATAAAAGCCCATCCCTTTTTAATGGAAATACAATGATTCTTATAGAACCCTGAGGTTCTTATAAAGCTTTGTACAGTATCCCCCATAGTTAATGACTACCAATCCAATTTGTAAGAACAAATACATGTCAGAAAGAATGTGTGCGGCTGGAGCATCTATCAATGGATTCCTTGTATTTCTCTTACCCTTACTTCCATAACATCCTTTCCTTGCCTTCAGCTGCTATCCCACAAAGGCATATGATTATCAACCCATTTGTGGAAGACAAATATCAGCTGATGATCCAAATCAGGCACACATTTTTTTTATTGGTGGAAGACAAATTCATTTAATCAAGTGTCGCATGAAAAAGGAGATCAAAATTTAGATTAACATGAAACTTTCCAATGAAAAGTATTTTATGTGTGTTTAAATTTGTATGACTGCTTTTTGATGTCATGGTGGTTTCTGATTTTTTGAAGAAAAAAAAATCCTGGAAATCTAATGTCTGTCCATTGAGGACTGTTAAGCCACCATGTCTTGTATTATAAAACAATGGGGCTAGCAACTTCCTTTTTATAAGGCTGTCAGAGGACAGGACATATTATTATGTGATCATCCATGATGTCCCAGCATCCCAGTGCCTGTTGTCTGTTAATCTGTCCAGAGTTTATCTCTGTCTACCTATATACTATTGACTTGTAACTAAGCGGTTATTTTTCTATATTTTCCATAATTACGGAGTAAAAGGCACAAGAATCGTAACTTTACATAGCTTTATCTCTCATGATTATGGAGTGTAGTGCATAAGAATTGTAACTCTACATATTTTTCAATTTCTGAGCTATTTTCCTTTGTTGATTTTCATATAAGGAAATCCAACAGTTTAAAGGATGTATTTTGTGATTATTTACCACCTTTTTCAATATGATATCCAATATGAGAAGACTTAAAAAAGGGCAGAGGTGTACTTATTGAATAAGTTGTAGTCACAATACTTTCATATAACAGGGTTGACATATGAATCAAAGATGTAGGAAATGTAGTTATCTTTTATTCAAGTACGCAAACTTATGGTTCCTGAGCTTGATTGTCTCTTCAGAAGAGATTATATATATAGACATGTTGAATTGATGTCTCGCTCACCATCACATAAATGACTACTTACCACATAAAAAAGGTGCCTCTGAAATGTTGTTGCCTTCTTCATGTTATACTGGTCCTCAAATGCATGAAAATTAAGGTAACAGGTCCATTTACCCTCTTTACACTGTGTTTTGCCCTGGGTTTATTAAATGGATTGACCAAAAGGTGAGGCGATTCTGGGTCTTGATAATCACCCCGGGACACAACGGGCCACCCTGGGACATTTCATAACTAAAAAATAAGCTAACTAAAATCATTAGGCAATATAAAATTCATTATATAAATGTACACTTGGTAAAATAAAAATAAGAATTCAAACCATCCCAGGACTCATGTAAAATTACCTTTTGTGCGTGTTTAATAAACCTCGGGACAAGCCGTTTTATCAGTGTAATGACATATCTCATTATATGATGTGTTCCGGGATGCCTCATTAAGTCCTGGGGTGTCCTGGTGCGTCCCGGGATGAATTTTAAGACCGGTCGATTCCCTCTATTTGTTTCTGCCCAACCAATTGAATTTATCAGACCACATGTTCTACACATTTTGTCGAAGTATTGTGACCAAAATGAACATCATCTTAGTAGTTTTTGCTTGTTTACCTTGTATCTGATAGATTAATTTTGCCATTTCTATCTGCTATCAAATGTCAAAATTTAAAAGAAATTGAATATTTTATTATTTTTTTACTTCATTCAATCTGTGTATGTTGGATTAACTATTATTTGATTAAATTTATTAAATACATATGTATTATTATTATTTTTATTATTATTTATCAACTAAAGAAAACAGAGAGTACATTCTTATGACATGACCCCCCCCCAAAAAAAAAGCTTTGAATTAATATAGAATACCTATAATAATTTATTTTTTCTTTTTATCAAATGAGTTATCCTAAGACTTGCCTCATTTTTACTTGAACCTAAAAAATGTGTGGAGAATTTCTTAACAGAGAAACAAGGATCTTGTTGATATCCTTTCTATTATGAAAATAATTAACATAAGAATTAACAAAACACCGCTAAGCAATTTATATTTTACTGAAAAGAGGGGTCGAACGGGATTTTAGGCGAACGACCCGGGGCGAACAGGAATTATTGCGAAATGGATGTGGGGCGGACGGACCGAGATTCATAATTAACAAAACTAGATAATACATACTCTGCGATGTCATTTACGAAAGATCCTGAAATAATAGATCTGTATCATTTTTTTCGTTTTTGTTGCCGAACTTGATTTCACAGAACACAGGGAAAAGTGTTCATTTTATCGTTATCAAAGTGGGTAATTTAAACTTTTTTTGTTAATCGAATAAACATTTCTCCTTGTTAATTTATGTTCGTATGATAAAAGCAGTTTTTATTATGTATTTCAATTGTAAACGAAGATATAAATATATTTGCTCAATCTTAAGATTTAGCAACCATTCTTAAGAACGGGCAAACAACGGTTGCTCAATCATGAGAATGGCCAATTTCCCAAGAACGGGCACAACATATATAAATATGGATCATACTGAGTGCAAATTAGTAATCACTTAAATTTTGATGAAATTCTCTAAGGTTATGTTGCAATACTGTTGATATTTTGAAACTGATGACAAAATACTTGATAAAATAGAATTCTTGTTTTTTTACCTGCTTAACTCATTGCTCTCACACAAGTTTTTTTTTTCATTTTCAAATCCCCTGTCCTTTTCCATCAAAATGTTGATGCTCATGACTTAATATTTGATTTAACTTAAATTTCATTTCATTTGTAATTCTAATGCAATCTTTACAATGTTGCAGGCTTAAGACAAAAGTTTTATGGAAACAAAGAGAAGCTTTGGAAAAGAGATGTTTACAGAAACTCTAGATGTATCTTTTCTCTAAGACGAAGGAAAATCCATTGACAATATTCCAATATCATTTTACAAACCACTGTTATAAAAGAGTATGTGATGACCACCAGTTTGAATTAGCATTAAGCTATGTCAACTGGTATCGTTATAATGTTAACAGATTGAATGGTTTACTATTTAGCACCCATTTCTATATCAATTTACCGATCGCCCTATTTTTTCCTCCAATGAAAGGTCGCTATTTCGTTTGAAATTCAAAAAATATATCCCATAACCTGACGATCTGATCGAATAAGTCAGCTACGTGACTATAGGTCATAAAAGGCGGGGACATTCAAAACCAGACAGTGACGTCATAATCTTGTCTGACAAAATGTCCCGAAAGACCCTTAACTTGAAATCGAGTATTTATTAAAAAAGGTTTTGTGAATGTTTTCAGAATTATGCTTATACACAATTACCCAATAATAGGAGGAGAAAATTCTTGAATAATTTGTCTGTATGTTAATCAAGAGAAGATTTAGCTGATAAATCAATGATTCTGAAATAAAATATTAAACTATATGGAATACATCGGTAAGAATGTCATCGACGAATTTGCTCGAACCAAGCCTTTCTGTACTCCACATTCTCCCATTGACATAAAAAAGACGACAGGGTTGAAACGATATAAAATCTCACTTCCTTTTTAAAATGAATACTCTGGATCTTTTGAACGACAATTTAATGTAGTAGATCTCAAGGTTCGAATCTTAACAAAATGCAATCAAATGATCCTATGAAAGGTACATGTATGCAAAATAATTGTAGAAAATTATCAAATAACTAGATCTACTTCAAGGATTCTAGGGATAAAATATTTGCAGAAAGAAAGTGATTCAAAGCATGTTAGGCCTATGATAGCTGACCAATAGCTGACCAATATCGAAAACCAACGTGGCCTGTTTAACTGTTGGGGACCAAAACCATTCCTTTCCTAGCCTCCAGCTGCTATCCCACATAGGTCTACGCTTACCGACCCATAGGTGGGAGACAACTACAGTTAATAACATCGTGAAATTGACACTCACCTCAATCAAAACCATTCTAAATTGCTAACTCAGCGCTCCATTTATTCATTCCAAGCACTCATTCATACCATTCAAAAACGCTCAAACCCATTGAAAAATATAGAATCAACAATGTCAATCAAAATAAATTTTGATAGAGAAAATCGCGATTTCACTGACATAACTCAAATTGTAAGCGTCTCATAGGTTCTTGAAGACATACGAAGCTATGTATAGAACTTTTATGCATTCTTTATTAAAGGTCGGAAATCAATTTCGCCAATTTGTTCATCCTGAACAAAATTTGCGATATAGGACTACCTCCCATTAAATTTACGCAAAACTCGGGACCTTTTGAATGATAGTCCGATTCGCTAACACTGTGCGGCTGAATATGCGATACAAAATCCGCAAAAAACTAACTAAAAAGAAAACAAAACCAACTAGCAGCAACGACGAGGTTGTGTTCACCGAACGTTTTCAACTGATTTTGTCTCGTCAAATGACAAAACAATTACAGAAACCCAATGGAAATTTAATTCGCCCCTCCTACTTTTTGTTTACCTCAATTTGATTGAAGAATGTATGACGCAACCTAAATGACTGACATCATTGATTGACGCGCAGCTCATTTGACCTGACGTTATTTGACGAAAAAATAAGTCGATCGGTAAAACAGTTATAGTTCATATTCTAACAATTTACGCATATAACCTTGCGCTCCGCTAACGCTCCGCTTAGGTTATATCGCGTAAATTATCAGAAATGAACTATAACTATTACTTAAATATGATGCACATTTTGTGTATGAAAACCAGTCATAAAATGCTAGTTGTATCATGTCAATCCTCTTTGATCTGTTTCACGAATTGATGTAGGATATTTTCATAGTGGAAAAAAAATCCTTGGTAGAAGACTTTTTTGCCAGATTTCAAAGCTTCCGGTATATTGCTTTGTAAAAAATGAATCTAACAAATATACACAAATCAGTTCAAATCTGAATAACTTTTTAACTAGAATTAATCATGATGTTCAGAATATTGAACAAACCACAGAACTGACATTACTGACAAAGGGATGAGATATGTAATTAGGGTAATTTATTTAAGGAAATAAAAGTAAATTGAAAAAGAAATTCAAGATCATAATATGCAAATCATGTTTCGGTACTTTCAGTGCTTTGAATTTCAACGAATAAGCCTGTTATCTTCAAAAATGTCTTGAAACTTTTATGAATTTGAATAACCTGTTCATTGAATTGAATCACGACGTTCAGAATATTGTACAAACCAAATAACAAATATTACTGGCAAAAGAGTGAGACATTACTTAACAAATGGAGTGAATTTGTCACAATAGCTCCCCTTTACCAGATTTTTTTTATCAATTATGGAGAAAAGCTAAGGTAAGCAAAACTAAAAATTTCACATAGGATAGTTTCAACTCATTCAATTGTATAACAATTGTAAGTAAATTTGAACGGACTGGAAAATAAATTCCTGTTTATATTGTGTTAAAACATTTATAATAAAAAAGTCATATTTTGTTACTTTCAGTACTTTAATTAGCTAGAATTAACAAATATGTTTACAGTTGGCTTGAACCTTTTTTGTAACTGTGTATTTTATTGAATGATTACATGCTGAACATGATCATTCCAAATTATAAGCATCTATTGACAATAAGTTTTACTTATACGTGTATTTGATTATAGTTATGACACTGGCATACTCAGGCCATTATAGTAATCACATATTGGGCACATTTTAGCAATGTTAAAAAACTTTGTTCATATGCTTAAAGGTATCCTTCAGCATGTCTAGACTGATATAATTATTGGAAAAGAAAGTAGAAAAACTTTTTAAATCATGTAAAATCTATATAAGCAAAAAACGTCGGTTTTCAGTACTTTCAGTGCTTTGATTTGCTAAGACTAAACCTGATATGTGCTCAAATGCCTTGAAACTTTTCTTTTTTATTTACCATTAAGAATTGTGTAATTCTAAATATAATTAACATCAAACAAAGACATATATTGACAAATGGTGAAATATGAATAATAGTATAGTTATAGCTTTGGCTTGATCATGCCGTGGCTTAAATCAGTTTTTGAACAAAATTCAATAAGGAAATGTCTAATAAACTTTGCTTGTAGGCTTCAAGGTATCCTCTAGCATGCTTAGAATAAAAGAAAATGTTATTTAAGACAGAAAGAATCTTTTTAAATCTTGTTAAAATCTTTATTAGTAAAGAAAATTGTTGATTTTCGGTTCTTTCAGTGCTTTGATTTGCCCAAAGCCTCTCTGAAAATCACACAAATGTGTTTAATCTTTGTAATAATGTTTTGGGTATTGAATTATGTTGAAAAAGGTCCAAAGAAATCATCAAATCAACAAAATAAATATAAATTTCTGACTAAAGGTTAAGATTTAAATTAGTGTGCACTGGGTGACATTTGACCTCAATAATTCCTGAAAGCCCCAACCGCCAACTTGCAGACTTTCAGAATATACTCGGTAGACATTGGGCTTTCAAAAAATCATAGTCCCGAAAATTCCCCCTGAGGGGGGAGGAATCACCCTACTGGCCCATAGCCTATATAAAATGTCCTTTGATTTTGAGCGATCGCTTAGAGATGTCGCAGCGAACTGAGGCTATAAAGCGTAACGTAATTTGACGTTATTGTTGTAGCGTTAAATTGGCGAAAAATCAATCGCGTTTAATTTGAAACAACTATATGCCATATTTTGAATTATACCAAAAGAGGTGGTTAAAAATGTGAATAACTATCGTGTTCAGTGGCGTTTCAAATATTTACAGGGTGAAGAATCTCTGTAATTACGAAACAAAATTAATTTTATATAAACAGAAGCATTGAATTTCCGACAAACTAAAAATGGTATTTAAAAAGACAGAAAACTTATTATTGTTGGTCTTGCTATACTATAAACTCATCAAAACCGACTAGAATTTTTAAATAAATTTATTCCGGTGAGTATTTTATTTTTTTGGCCAGTAATTTCGAAAAAAACCGATAAAACGTGAAGAAAGCAACGTAAAACGTCATTAAAATGAGAAAGCGTGACATTTTTCCGACTTTTTCAGCATTCTCGTATTAAGCGTTAAATTCACAAAATATAGGTTGTTATATATTTTTGGAAATAATAGACTGGCCATTTTTCCTAGTTTAATTCTTATTTAAATTCATCGACATTTGGTAAGATTTTGGTAACTCCCCACGAAAATGGTACGGAAAAAATGACGTAATTTCAAAAAGCGTGACATTTTTCAGACTTTTTCACGGGAAAATATTGTATATAATTAAGGAACGAAAATAAACCAAATTCAAACTGAAGAAATAAAAGTCTGACCATTTTTCTTAAATGTGTTTAGATTTGACAATTTCCTTTATTATGTATGATTATTTTTACGCTGAAATTTTTCAGTCGTCATTTTTTGCTTCATTTTTAGCAGCGTTACACTTTCCGCTATTTTAACTACTTGAAGAGATTTTCGTAAAATTTCACCCAAAACTTTCGAAATTCACACTGCATTAGACCCAATATTCTATGTGTTTGTGTGTAAAATTTTATTATGATAAAGAGTGTATCCGCGATTTTATGGCGTTTTGAACATGTATTGAAAGAGAAGCATGTTACGCGTTACATGCGCTTTTTTGCGATTTTTTCATTATAAACTTGATGATATTTTTCATTCACAGCCATGGGTATCAGAATTTAGTGTCTATAAGGTAGAGCTATTCAAACGCTTTAAAATGATGTAAAATAGTGCTCTGTTTTAGCCTATACAGCGATTTTATTTTAAAATTAAACAAAAATATGCCTGGATTTCATAAAATAGCCCGACGTTACTGCGACGTCTCTTACACATCCTACAGTTGATGAACAATTATTCTTGAAATGCATTGAGTGAAATTCGTGTGACCTACCTTGCAATGAATCCACACATGAACGACAATTATACACTATGTAACAACTTAGAATGGCCTACTAACTTAGTGTTTGGGCAAAACTAGACCCGGTGCGAAGGAAACTCTCATCAAAGTTTAATTAGCATCCGTGATCCAATCGAATTTTCAATTAATGATGAGAGCCATTGCTCTGTTTGATCTGACGTTGCAAGCTAATCAATGTAGAGCTTTCTTGCGTTGAATAGATGTAACGTCTGTATGTAAACTCAAACTTTTGTTCGGAAATGTAATACTTGGAAATACAATTTTAGCAAAAATCTCTAAGTATACAAAAGAAATTTTAGAAAGGTAAATCTGAACTCCATTTGTGCTGACCAAATTTTTTTCTGTTTTACAGATGTCCGTATCCACATTATTTCGGGGGTGTAAGTGCTATTTCAACAAACCAATTCCGATTAATTAATGGATTCTCCAATATATTTTTCGGATGGGGTGGAGAAGACGACGATATATACCAAAGGTATGAGTTGTTTGTTTGAATGGGGTTTTATGTCGCTTTCAACAATCTTTCAGTAATATCGCGGCGGCTGGAGCACCTAACAATGGATTCCAGGTATTTCTCTCACCAGTACTACCATCTCATCCTTTCCTAGCCTCCAGCTTCTATTTCACATAGGCACTTATCAGCCAATCGGTGAGCGACAATAAGTGAGAAAGGATGAGTGCCGTCGTCGGGATCGAACCCGGGACCTCTCGATTGACAGTCCGACGCGCTACCAACTGCGCTATGACGGCGGCTTAGCGAAGGTATGAACATATTTGAGCTTACGAGGACCGTTCAAAAGTGATGCAACTTACTAAAAAAATACTTAATACCATCAGATCCAGTTTATATTTGGCATTTATAAATTTGCCCCGAAAAGCAAAAAAAGGGTCATCTGGGTAGTGCGTAAAGTGTCGACCGTAGTCAGACTGCGCGGATTGTGCAGACTGACTAGGATCGAAACTTTTCGCACTCTGCTAATTTTCTGAATCTAGAATGATCAACCTACCTTCCTGTAAATGAAAGTTTGTAGTCCGACCTCTGATTGATCTATGCTAGACCCAATCTCTTTTTCGTATATCTATTGAGTTTCCAGATGGTCGCGTACGGCATGGATGCAACGAATGTTTACGGTATGGTTACCTAGCCAGGGAATATCTACACAACAATAACTTAGGGGGCATTCTGTAACAGTTCTACTCCATTCTAAAGTTTAAAGTAATTATAGTGTGACGACAGGAAATCGGCTTCTTTGATGTCATTTTGTCCTACGTGATATCGTTCAAAACGTCGTTAAGTACAATGGGGGTTACCATTAATAGGTATAAACCGATCTGTAAAAATGGACCATTTAAAAAATTCCTATATTTTAAAATCCTTAATCATTTACAGTTTTAGTTGACAATGTGCAAAAAAGGAACACTCAAGCTCATGTTAAATGTAATCTTGGTTAGCTTTAAATTGCAACTGATTCAAATTTTATGATATTGCAGAATGGTTGGCTAGCATCCAGCCCTGTGTTCAGGATCACAAAACGGTGCAAACGGTTGTCCAGTTATACCCCGCTTTGCTCGTGCAACAGCAGCGACAAAGATCCATTCTGGTCTCTTGTCACTTCCTTTGGAAACCTCTGTCCCGTGAATTGGACTCCGTTATTTTCAATGAAATTCCTAAACATTTGTCGATCCATATATTTCAGACTTTACAACAGAAATTTATTTTTGATGCGATATTCAGAAAAATTCGCACGTTACAAGATGTTGAAACATGGGACCTATTCTTCCAATCCACAAAGGTAAGCCTATCTGCTCTCTTACTGATCTTCCTTAGATAATTTCACTTATGCAAATATTGGACCTAAACACCAGTATGATCAAGTATTTTCGTCGTCGTAGATTGATAGATACAGGAATGAAATAATACCGTTGAATTCTTTTTTTATATTACTCTGATGTTATAAGATTAGTTGAATAACTATGCAAATGAGCCAAGAACATAAAGCAATGTTATATTTTCGTTGTGACAATGAGGTCATATCGCATTTGCTTACGTCATTTTGCAAACGGCGTTATATGTTTCGCGGAATAGCATGACTCACATATTTCTTGAGTTATATCGATTTATCGCAAAAAATCGTGTCAAATTATTAAAAGATTATCAAATTTGTACTCATAAAATAGCAAATTCATCAAACTCATCATCTAAAACAGATAGAAACTGGACGCGGCCTTGTTTTTATCTGTTTCTAGATAAGTCTTTTATTAAATTCGGTATTCAATGACAACTTCTACAATATTCTTTAACCCTTTGCTGTTTAACTCCTGCTTTTTACGTGTCTGTGATTTTATGATTGAGAAAACATTGTGTAAAAAGAAGAAATTGCATCTGACCAGCAATTTCTTCTTTTTCCACACTATTTTCTACCGTACTGAATGGTTATTTTTCAAATCAAATCCACTTTAAATTTTCGTCTGAAAAACCTTTGCATTTGGACAGGTCCAAAATTTTGTAAAACAGGAAAGGGTTAAGCATATACATATTTATCGTATTCCCTGCAGTGAAATCTTGAGATTTTCCAGTGTAATAAATTTTGATATCTTCATTAGTGACCATAACACTTTTCAGTTTCGCTATATTTTTAAAAGCAGCTTCTTCTTCTCAGACTGCCGAGATTATCATTGAAGCCTAATCACAGATTCAGGATATCTGCAAAGGGGATTCAAACTTACAAAATAAGGAGTTTTCTCAATTTTATGTAAATTTGATTAAAAATCCATACGAAAAAATATCGGGCTATAGATAAGATGATGATAATCCCCTCCCCCCTCTTCTGTATCCGCCACTTGAGCTTCTTGATCAAAGTTTATCACAAAAAAAGTAAATCAACACAAAGTAGGAAAACAGAAATTTACGAAATAATCATGAAAAATAATATGAACGAGGAAACCTCCTGAATTGTGCCTAAAACAATAATTAGACCACGCTTGAAGCGAATCGACCAATCAGAGAGCGGTATTTCAAAAATATAAATCAAAGATACAACTCCTAGCATTGTATTTACAGATATAAAATGAAAGTGTGCCGTGCACGTGAATCTTGACAGAATTTTTGTGCCCTGTCATTTTAAGAAGGTATCGAGCATATTATGTGATCGCTTTTTCAAAAAGACTTTCTGCAGTTGCATACATGCACAAGAGCTGCAATAAGTAACGATAATAGATTCATAAGTATAGTTTCGGCGGAATTACACATAATAACAGTAATATTATAGCGAGTTTAACTCGTTTTCGTTGTCGAGATGTTCGGGTAAAAATTACAGACAATTTTAGAAAAGCGTGGTCTAAGTCAGATAGAAAATCTTGTGCCACGGTATATGGGAAATAGACACTCGCTAAAGCTCGTGTCTATTTCCAATATACCGCGGCTCTCGTTTTCTATCCTATACCTATCCCAATCAGACTGTTTCTGGTCTAAGTGAAGTAATTCATTTTCCGTAGGCGGCCATTATAACATAATTGGTCATAGCTCAATCCAAGAGTTTGCGAAATTGGTCAAACCTGCATTAAATTGAGGGGCATTTAATCGCGCATGAAATGAAATAAAAATTAGTATGGCATGATCCCTTTTCTCTACGACTTTTGGGGCCATTTTTGAGATGACCCTTGCCACGCAGCTGATTTTACCGGCCCCTCAAAGAAATATAACTCTGTTTAAAAATAGCGATTGGACAGCAAAAATGGTTTAAAATCTTCAATTTTTCGAAAGTATTTCAGCAACAGATTATTAACAAAGAAAAATGTTCAAATAATTTTGAATTTCAATAATATTGACCAATCAGAGATCACCTTGATCGATTGTTTATATGGACCGGATGGACCGGATTTGTGACAGATCGCGGGAAATTGAATTACTTCACTTATACCTTAATGTTTCTGTGACCTTTACGCGTTTTCCGAAGGCTCGAAATCCGATAACATTGCAGTTATAGCGACAAACACTCGTCCAGCCCGAGTCTATGCTGATTAAAACTGCTCATCTCAGGAGATTAAGTGATCAAAGACCACAAAATTCCCTCATATCCATCTCGGTATAGAGTCATTTCTAAAGAGTATTCCAATAATTACATCGTTGATAAGTTGTCGTTCTTTAATCTCTATACTGTAAGATTCTACTGTAAGATTCACCCATAAATCTTCGTCCCTCGTCTTCAAATTGCGAAACGTCTACAGAATGGATTTTTTGCTTCAAAAAAGCGCTATATTTTCAACAATTTTGGAAGCTTAATCCAAGATGGTGACATGAAATTATTGAAAAAAAATCATCATTCTATCAATACACGATATTCGCAAGGGCCGAGGACAATAGAAAATTACAAAATACATTATCTTATGACTGAAATAATGCATGAAATAATAAACTGGTTATGTCTGATATGAAAAATATTTTACTTGAATACGTTATAATGCTGTTAAAAAGTCGTTCTCTGGACTCGTCTTTCACCCCTGATAATTCTTTCTCGTGAAATAATTTCCATTTCAGACATAACCAGTTGCTTATCCTCTATATATTAAATATGTCCCTTCTTTAGGAATTACGACGTTATCCTTTCAAAAATGTTCGGAGTTATGGTCGAAATTGACCGGACGTAATATTTTTCACGTCAAAGTAAAGCTTTTGCTTGTAATGACGTCTTTGAACACTAATGACGTCAATTTAAAGACAGATCCAATTGGAAGAGCTAGTTTCGAAGATTCGCTAAGTCAACTTATGTCATTATTTCATGCATAGCGAAAGGGATAAACTTTTATTAAAGGGAGGTAATATATTGTCGTAACTATTGCTTAATCGAGTGGTGTATAATAACCTTAAGCTGTAGATAAGTCGTTTAGGTGTGACAAGATGAATCAACCGGAACATCGTGTCATGACAGGATTCTGAATGTCTTTCCGGTATATATAATTGTGAAACGTGATTCAAGACATTTCTAAAGTTATGTTTAGGGAGTGGAACCGTAATAGTACGCAACATTTCGGAACACATGTTCTTTCACAATGTTAACCAAGGTTTCCTAATGAAAATCATTAGGAAACCTCGGTTTACACTGTTAAAGTTCATTACTTCCAAGCAATTGCGAATCTATTACGGGTCCACTACCTTAAAACCCACCTCCAGCCTTAATAAAAAACATAAGAAAAATCTTCTTATTCATAAGGATTTAACCTTTATCCTTCTGAACTCGGTTTATTCCTGCATTGAAAAGGGTTAACCCTTTCCTGTTTTACAAAATTTTGGATCTGTCCAAATTCAAAGGTTTTGCAGATGAAAATTTAAAGTGGATTTAATTTGAAAAAATATCCATTCTGTAGGTAGAAAATAGTGTGGAAAAAGAAGAAATTGCTTGTCACATGTGCACATAAATTTGTATATCAATTTGTACACATTTTTTATCATCTGGAGCATTTGCACATAGTGGTTGCCAAAATATCTCCCTTATCTCCCTTGAACTTGTATTTTTTTCTCAATTTTCGTTGTCATCTTGCAAAAAGATTATAGACTGAAAGAAAAACTAATTCTGGGAAATAGCCCTTATAGGGCAATACAACGGTGAGGGTATCAGTCCGTTTTGGACAGTTTTAGTTTGAATTGGAACCGTCTGATTGGTTCTTGATGAAATAGGAAGATATTTATAGAGCTTGTATGCATATTAGATCAAAGGGAGGTGATAAATATCGCTAACTTTGTTCATCCTTAACAAAATTAGCGAAATTTCTCATTTTATTACGATGTTTTTGTCTGATAAATTGTCACATAATATTTGTATGTCAACTAAATTCACTCAAAATTCACTCAAAACTCACCTATCGCACTCATTCAGTTTCATTCAAAAATCATTCAAAATCATTTACCTTGTCAATTTCATGTTACAGTTAACAACATCGTGAAAGTGACAAGGTGAATGATTTTTGAATGAAATAGGAATGAAATTGAATGAGTGTGTGGAGCGAGTTTTGAGTGAGTTTAATGGAAGGTAATCCTTTATCGCAAATTTTGTTCAGGATGAATAAAATTAGCGATATTGATTACCTCCCTTTAATTAGATATGCAAATTGATTCTATAGATAACTTCCTATTTTTTCATGAACCAATTAGACGCAAACAATTTGAATTATTTCAGTGAAATCGTGATTCTTCTTTATCCAAGTTTATTTTGAATGACGTTGCTGATTCTATATTTTTTAATGGGTTTGATCGTTTGTGAAGTGAGTGAATGTTTGGAATGAATGATTGGAGTGTTGAGTGAGCGATTTAGAATGGTTTTGATCGGAATGATTTTCAATTTCATGATGTAACTAATTGTATTAACTTTATAAGTGTATCGACTTTTCATCCTTATTTCAGATTTGAAATGCTGAGGTCCACCAAAGGGCGACAAGACTCAGACGGTTTATCCAGTTTGAAATACTCATTGATAAAATTAGAGAAGAAACCATTGTTTACGTGGATATATGTATCTCTGAATACGTCTACAGCGTCAAACGAAGGACCAGTGCGAATTAAAACAGGAGCCCAATTTCAAAAAGAACACTTTTTGGAAGTTATAAAAAAAGACATTCCAAAAAGGAATGATGCTAGTAGCATGAAGCCTTTAATTGTAAATTGGATTCCACGTGATTATAAGGGTGAGATTGATGCTAATCTAACTAAATTTTAAAAAGTACCCCGCCTAAACATCTGTCAGCAAGAAAGGTTTCAATTTGGCTCGCAAGACGAATATATGTATTATTCAATTCGTAGGAAAACAATACTTTTTCAGATTTACAAGGATCACATGACAATTTTCGAAAGAGAAGCTCCTTTTGCATAGGCACTTGCAAAGGTTCTTAAACTTAAATGACTCAGAAAAATTGATCTTTCTATTTACCAACCCTAGCATTTGTAGATTAGCAGTCAAGACCTGTTTCAATGTATTTTACTATTAGAAAAGATATTTTGTATGATGAAAGATAATTTGTAGTCTAACTTCTATTTATCTTATAACTATACAAATACCCGTGTGATAACATTCCATATGATATTGTCTATGATATCGCATGCAAACTTTTAGAAAAAGGATAGGATGCGTTTTTTTAGAAACTTGCATTCCTATTAGAAACATCGAGGTTATAAGATAAATGGTGCTTTAAATGAAAAAAAAATCTAAAGAGGTTGGGGGAATAGATAAATTATTTGTCGAGGCTCTGTTATTTCAATAGTGAAAAATAAACCATGCCATGCCATCCCGAATTTTATGCCCAAATCAGAAGGTTTATCAAATGATTATTCTGGCAAAGTTTAATCGAAAATAGTATTATGATTTAGGAGGTGATTTTGTTTACAGATTTACAGAACGAAAAGGCCCCAACACGCAAAACTATATTCAAGGGCCAAACATATTTTAACACACCTGATTTTTAGGAGAACATTCAAATCAATTGAATTTCCGAATTGGCTTGGGAGAACAGACATTTTAAAGATTTGAAAGTAAAGAACCGCCCGCACTGACACGCCAATATTTTGGGTAAATCACATACTTTTGAGAAGTAGATGCATAAAAAATGTCAGAATAAGCCTTGTACTCTCACGCCCATATTTTAGGGCCAATCAAAATTTCAAGAACAAGTTTTAAAAAGGGTCTTCGAAGGAATATTTCTGTCGAGTTTGGTTGAAATCCGCCCGTTGGTTACTGGGGAGAAGATTTTTAAAGTTTTCGGAGTCAAAAACCGCCCCCTCCGCCACACCCATATTAAGGGGGTAATCAAGATTTCACGAACAAGTTTTGAGTTGGGTTACCTAAGAAACATGTCTGCCAAGTTTGATTAAAATCCGCATATCGGTGACTGGGGAGAAGAAGATTAAAGAAAAATTGACGACTTACGATAGACGGCGGACGACGGACGGCGCACAAAAAATTATCACAAAAGTTACAGCCAAAAATATTGATAAGGATTGTACCTGATCCTTTTTTTTTCAATTATGTAACTACATATAAACGTTACTTTTAAAACCAAGCATCAACTTCCACTTGAAAGGTCAATATAACTTCAAATTTAATTCCCAAGTTTTAGATAAGGCTTGCGTAACAGTACCATTATCTTAATTACCATTAAGATATATTGTCCGTTATGTTTATTGCATTTATTTCAGTGAGAGACTGTCCAAAATTGTTGGAAATTTACTGGGGGTGTAAATAAAGCGAAAAATATGTTCATATATTTTTGGGGGACGTTTCTACGTCCACAAGTACTGTGCATTTAGAAAAAGGTATTGTACAAGATATCTATATACTTTGTAGATTTTTCAAAGACTCCTCTTAAAGCCACAGTCTGCGTTAAGAGTAAAGAAAATCTCTCTTGGGTAAATATTTTTTGAATAATTGTTATTGATTAAGTTTTATGAAAGATGAGTTACATAAAAATACTAATCAATCGACAAACGGCGGCTTTTTCGTGAAACGCATTATCAGTCGCATAAAGTAAAATATGTAAATGAGAGTTTGGCCACGTGAAATATGCCCACGTGCAGTAGCGGTAAAGGAGTGTTATTCAACGAAATGTTGCGGGTCATAAATATTCATTAAGTTAAGCCTATATTTAAAGCATCGCGTCATAATTATATGCATTTCCGAATATTGAAATGACAAATTCAAGCTTAGACCACGCTTGAAGCAAATCGTCCAATCAGAGAGCAGTATTTCAAAAATATAAATCACAGATACAACTCCTAGCATTGTTTTTACAGATATACAATGAAATTGTGACGTGCACGTGAATCTTGACAGATTTTGTGTGCCAAGTCATTTTAAGAAAGTGTCGAGCATATTATATGATCGCTTTTTGCAAAAGAATTTCTACAGTTGCATACATGCAAAAGAGCTGCAATAACTAACGATAATAGCTTTATAAATATAGTTTCGGCAAAATTACGCATAATAACAGTAATATATCAGCGAGTTTTAAACTCGTATTCGTTGTCAAGATGTTCGCGTTAAAATTACAGACAATGTTAGAAAAGCGAGGAAGTCAGATAGACAATCTCGTGCCACGGTACATGGAAAATAGACACTTGCTGAAGCTCGTGTCTATTTTCCATATACCACGGCACTCGTTGTCTATCCTTTACTTATCTTTGATTTTGTACATAGTCGTCTAAGATAATTGTCTTGCGTTTCGGAAATGTTTACGAACACAGACGGGGGGCTTTAAATGCGAAAAGAGTTGTCAATCCCGAACCACGCGTATTTTTTTCTATCGTGTAAGAATGTTATTTATAGAGAAGGCGATGATTCGCCTATTGGGTTTTTTCCGTGGTGTAAGATGGACAAAAACTAGTTGTCTGAACTTGTAGCACGCTGTCTGAGAGACAACATGTAGTTTATAAACACTCCTGCAATCTAATCTGCGGCTAAATTGAAACAAATAAAAACCTAAGATACGTTTGCATTACCGTGCTATGTACCCTTAGTTCTTTTATCGCCTATAACTTTAAAACCAGAGGTGTGTTCGTTAAAGAAGATGAAACAGCTTTATAATTTTTTAAACGCAATAAGATTTTCGATTTTTGAGTGAAAGATTCGTGTACCTATTAGAGATTTAAGATATCTTTAACCAATCTTCGTGGAAAAAATGAGAAGAATCAATAAGCAAAACAATGTCCTGCAATTCAAATTTTATCCAATGCACCACATTTAGATACGGAATATTCTAATACCGCTCAATAAACCAGTTGTTGTTACGGCATTTAACGGACCCAACGACGACATCTCTCTGTCTGTCACTCGCAAAACACAGGTTACCGCAAATGCGAATTTACAGGCCTACATTTTGAGAGATAGAATTTCATTGATATCATTAAACTTGAAATTGCAGTTTTACTTGCGCGATCCATTTACTCCTTTCCAATATAGTTGTTCGGTGATATTTGTGGATTTGTACATTAAAGTCACTAATTTAGCATTAGCACACATTAGCCAATTCTGAGCTACTTAAAAACTGATCGTATTTTTTAGACTACTTATAAAGTAAAAAGTTCATGTGAAAAAAAAGGGTTGGGTGCCCCTGATTATCTGTATGTGACCCGCTATTCAAAAAGGAGCGTTCGAAGTATTGCAAAAAAGATTTTTGTTAATGCGACACCTGGATTACCGGCACTTAAACCGAGCTTTTATTCGAATTCTTTTTCGGGTGCTATTTTTTTGCGTGTCGGTTAACAAAAAAAAAAAGAAAAGAAAGAAAAATTGTGTTAATGCCATATTCCATTCGTATTTTGAACCGTTAACATAGGCTTAACAAAATACACAGTTCAATTTCTTTCAAGTTTACATTAACATTGAACATTTGTATATCTTTACATAGATAGTTTCCTTGCTCGTTTCGTTTTTTTTTCCACCACAATGCCATCAGAAAGATCCACATCCAGTGCTTTCAGCGCTTTGATTAGATAATTTATCGTAAACATTGATTGTGAGGAGATGAACTAAATTGGATATTCTAATAATCAAGCCGTAATTCAAAGCATCTAAGTCATTTTATTGTTCTAATGGTTACTAGTATATAATGTAAACTTACAACCCTAGTAAAAGTAACGAATTCAATCTTTTTTTCAAGAGTTTTTTTTTTCATATTGCGAGTTATTAAATCATATTCAAGGGCCACCAGTTACTAGTTCTTTCATTTGGCTTAAGCGTGTATCAAAACACCCGAAAAATAGCTCCACCACCTGTTATCATTATCGCTGAAAATAAGAGTCAGGTTGGGCTCCAGGTTTTTAGGATAAGTGAACGTGACCAAAACTTTCACCTGGTCTCCTTGCTTGAGTTCCGCCAGGCCATCTGAAGAAGAGCAAATGTGGTTCCAATCATAATCGACATGGGACGCAGCGGTTATGGCCATCTCGTTGACGTTTATCGTGTAAGATAGTTCTCTCCGGTGGTGTAAACAAAACTGTGCGGTGAATAGATACGTGCCGCTAGCCGGGGCCGTGAAGATCCCGGTGCCGTTGTCATAGCCATCTCCAGCGTTCATGATAACATTCTGGAACACGACTGTGGAGCCGACTAACGGAGACTGGTTCTGAACACTTCTCGCTTTAAACAGGATAGACCTCGTCTTCTTTCCTGCAGAGTGATTGAAATGGTATTTATAATATGACCTGTGTTGTCGGAGTGAACAAATTTCGTTGATATAACACGGCTATCATAACGCTAATAGAATAACTACGCAAATGCGCTAAAAGTACACCAATATTATATTTTCTTTGTACATGTATAATGACGTCATAATGCATTTCATAAACGGCGCTATAATTAATTAATATATGTTCCGCGAAAAAAACCTAAATCGGTAAATTTCTTGAATTTACTCGATTTATCGCAAAAATTCAGGCAGATAGAAGATGGAAAATCGAATATGTGGATAATAGAATACTGAATTAATCAAACTCGTTATTAAAAACAGATCAAAACTCGGCAAAGCCTCGTTTTAACCTGTTTGAGATGACTCGTTTCATATATTCGGTACTCAGTGACCACTCATTTAATATCCTCTAATTATTGCGCAAACTTTCAAATTGGTTTTAACCCTTCTCATACCGCCCATAAACGTGCAGTCCAATCCTACATTGCCTGCTTTCTACTTTCCATGGTTTTGACCTTTCACAAATTGATTTCAAAATCAACTACCTACAAAAAACACAAAAAATATGACTCTCTGTGCCCGTTTCGTTAGCCTAATTCAATCTGTCTAAACTTATTGTCCTGTGGCCCGTTTTACTAAATATCTTACAATCATTTTTGCGTGAGTCAAAATTAAAGTTGCTTCTACAGTAGTAATTGAATATGAAATTCTGCCATGCATCTTCATATTGGAATCGTCTTTAGAAGACTATTCCAATGAGATATTGCAAGGCAGAATCTGGTTCCATTTATCGATACTTTGGGCATGCAGATGAATGGCTGTCTTAATTCTGGTACTTTACTATCCGAGATGGAAGTGTAAATAAAAGAATTTAGGTACAGTGCAAATATGTTGTATCACCTACAAAATACCAAATCATACGGTTTGAGAGAAATTGGTTGAGGGATTTTCGTTTTTATTTCTATATCATATTTTGGACTCGCAACATAGGTTTTTTTCAAGTTTGTGTTTGACTTAAGATTTGTGTTAGAAATCAACTGGGTGGTTTCACGTGCCAGTCATTTAGGCTTGGGGGTCTTACGATTTGGGAAGAGTAGGTTCGCTTGGTTAAAATCGTTGGCGGATCCAGAGAGGGTTCGTAAGGTTTGAACGAATCCCTCTGTATCAAAATTACTAAATTGTATTGGACAAATGCAATCAAAATATTTTGCAAAACAAGAAAACGACCCCCTTTTTGTAGTATTAAAATGACAGGAGCCTGAAATTTTAAAAATAAAAGATATATAATAAACATAATTCAAGTAATAAGAGATACAATGGGACTAATTACTCGAAATCTAGGCCGACATCGAATTTTTTTACGATAACCCTGGATCCGCTCCAAGATATCGGTGCCTTGGTTATCATAGTATTTGGCGGAATACAATTCTGTGAAGTATTTTGAAAGTGTTCAACGAATAGTTCACTTCTATGAAATTCGGTTGAAATCTGATGGAAATTTTGGGAAGAGAAAAAATAGTTCACCTTGAGTATTTGCCTTTTAGGTGGGCTATAAAGAATAAATTAACAATCAACAAACCAGAAAGTAGAGGCTCTGGCCAGTGTAATTGAGCGCTTTCACCGGCCGAAAAATGTATGTGTATTAAGTTAGAAATAAAAAAAATCGTCTTAAGGTCTGGGGGAACTTATTCAATTTCCGGCGATCTATCAAGAATCTTTAGGGAAACTCCGATCTATATAACCAAACGTTCAAGGTGACCTCTGATTGGACAATATTATTGAAATTCAAAATTGTTTGGACATTTTCAACTATTATAATCTGCTGTTGAAATACAATCGAAAAATTAGAGATTTTGAACAAATTTCCCGGTCCAAATGCTATCCATAAAAATGTGTATATTTCTTTGAGGGGCCGGTCAAAAAGCTTTGCGGTAAGGTTCATCTCAACAATGGCCCAAAAAGTCGTAGAGGAAGGGTTCGTGCCATACTAATTTTCATTTCATGTCATGCGCTAATGAACGGGCCTCAATTTTAGACAAGTTTGATCACTTTCGCATACTCTTTGACTTAGCTATGACCGAAAATGTTACTATGGCCGTCTACGGGAAATGAATTAGTTCCCCTATACCTAAAATGTCATGAATGGGCTAAAGTCCTACCTTTACACGCAATGTCATGACACCATTGTTTTTGAGTACTTTGCCCCGGACAGTTAGTATTGTTGACGTCATTTCCTCTTTGATCTTTACACGATCGCTGTCTGGTCTTTACACCAAAGTCGCAAGTTGAACTGCATTCAGACCAATCACTCCAGACGGTCCATGACGAACCTTAAATAATATACAGTAAAACTATAATAAGCGACCATGAACCACCAAGAAGCGGTCGTGAAGAAAATGGTCGATTAATACATGTTTTGTTTTACAAATTGAAATGGTTCAATATGTTTATTATTTCAAAATTCTCAATAATCCTATGCTTTTAAAACTCAATAGAATCGCCTCTTTGCGACGATTCCGGTGAGTTTTAAAAACATATTAAATTAACACATTCATCGTTTGATTACCAAATCCCCGTAACTTCAGCTTGTCAAAGCTTAGGTTACAAGGGTTTGGTTGCGAAACTTTGTTTTAAAGAATGTTATATATAAAACTGAATGAAAGCTGATTTACCTTAATTTTAGATGCAACGAACCGATATTTAGGCTCCGCCCTGCCAGGGCAGTAATCTTAGTTTTATATCATAGAAAACAAATATGCTTTTGGTTTAAACCAATTTATTTTACATCGATTGGGAACCAAGTTCCTACAACTAAGATTAATCCCTCTCGATATTGCTCCCTGGAAAATTCACCAGTACTCGCGCCGAATGTGTGGGCCTATGAAAGAACCAAGATCGAAAGCCGCTCCTGGGAATCGAATTCAGAACTTTTGGGTCAAGAGGCCGACGCTCTATCTCTAGACCACGGACATCACTATGCTTTTGTGTCCCTGAGAGAATTTTCCTCGATCTTGATTACATAACATACCGCTTCAATGATTTTTAAACGATACTAAAATGTGACCCGTCACGCGAAAAGGGACCATCCGGAAATTCTGTACCATGAATTATGGAAAAAGAGATTTGATGGAGCATAGGTCAACCTGAAGTCGCATTTCAAAAAATCTTTCAGATTGAACATTCTAGATTCAGAAAATAGGCACGGTGCAAAATGTTTCGACCCTAGTCAGTCTGCGCAGAACGCGCAGTCTGACTAGGGTCGATACTTTACGCACTTCCCAATGGTCCTTTTTCGCGTGATGCGTAACAAAAATTTTCTTTAATGTTGTTCGGTGCATTATAACTTGGTATTTTCACAGCCAAACTAGTGAAATTTTAAAATTCAAAACAAAAATATTGCTGCTTTCATCCATTTCCCTCTATTTCACGGTATCTCAATGGAGGTCATTATAATAATTAAGTCACAATAAATAGAAATAATTGTTTGGTTTTCGCTCTAGATCGACCAAACAAAAGCTGCATTTTCACTTGTGGCTTGGAAACTCACGAAAATATAGCTAACGTTTTCACCCAATATGCGATAGATCACCGAAAGAAACAACAATGCTCCATATACTTCAAATCCGCTGTTGCACTCAGCTGAAATAATAACTTTAATAAAATTCCTCGAGTTTCCTTTATTTATGTTAATTGGTTCTTTTTCTTAAAGGATCCGCACCAGACTATGTTAAATAGGTACACCAATACGTGTTTCCAATATTCAAAATATCGAAATTAATTTGATTTCAATAAAAAAAGATAAAGTGTGCCGTAGACCATCACCGATCCTTAAATGAATAAATAGTATTTCCGAAAAAAAAAGGAAGAAAAAAAACCTAACATTAAAAGCAGTCCAGTTTCCCGATATTGTTAACTGTACGAGTCATTTGCCTCACATAGACAAAACTGAAAGACTGTTAAAAGCGGTGGTAACCTTCACTCAAAAAAAAAAAAAATAAATAAAAATAAAAAATTAAAAATAAAAAAATAAAATAAATAAATAAAATCTACCAAAATGGACTCACCACATTCCTGTGTATTACATATAGCCTCCTGCGAACCATTGCCCGGACAGCGTCCTTCTTCGATATTTAGGGTGGTGTTAAGACATGATCGGCTCCTCGATCGTTTACAGTTTCCCGTTATATTTGTGCAGGAACTCCAGGTGCTCCAAGCGGACCACTTGTCATCTAAAAAAATCAAGAATCGTACAGTTAGTTACATCGTGAAATTGACATCCGTTCCAATCAAAACCATTTTGAATTGATCACTAAACGCTCCATTCATTCATTCCAAACACTCACCCAAACCATTCAAAAACGCTCCAAAATGACTTTAAATATACAATCAACATTAAGATTCGAAATAAATATTAATTGAAAATATCAAAGTGTCTAATTGGTTCTTTAAGAAATGGAAAGCCATTTACAGAACTTGCATGCTTATCTTATTAAAGGGAGGTAATAAATATCACGGGTTTTGTTCATCCTGAACAAAATTAGCGATATTGTATTACCTCCCTTTAATTCCTACCAAAACTCAAACGATTTTGGAATGAAATCGAAAGAGTGAGGGTGCGAGATTTTAGGGAACGGTTTGAGTGAGTGATTGGAATGAATGTATGGAGCGATGAGTGATCGATTTAAAAAAGTTCTGATTGAGATGAATGTCAATTTCACGATGTAACTAACTCTAGCTTGAATAACCATTCTTCAAACTTTGGACAATGATTGCTTTTGCTTTGTTATTCTGAACGCAAGATAGATCAGGTCGCTTGCCGATGATCGCGATTAACTTAAAAATATAAAATCACATCATTTCACCTTCAAATCTTATGCTGTGGGTACTCATGGGAATCGTCTCTAAACTATTCAAATGAGTACCCAATGGTATAGGCCTTGGATTAGGATTAACAAATTCACATTTAGATGAAAATTTGTATGTATATTAATACTAGCCGTTACACAGCTCCGTCACGCAGATGTTGGTATCAATATTCTTTCCCATACACGCGTCTTCTACATCCGACTGGCATGTTCGACTCCTTTGTTTAATTCCAATGCCACAAGAGACACTACACTTGTCCCATACACTCCAACCGGACCAGGTCTTAAAGAAATCAGATATCACTGGCATCAATGTTCAAATCAAAATTAAAATCAAGGAAATAATAACATAACATAACATAACATAACATAACATATATTTTATTGCATGAAAACATAACATGTTTTATAGCAATTACAAATTTACATAGCAACGTTCTGAAATGGATTTACGGAAGAGCACATGATGTTACAGTGCATGGATTAGGATCGAATCTTGTTTGCAAAATAGATATACTTTGACAAATTAAGAATATTAATTTTCGATGACGATGACAAAAGATTAGACAGTTTTTGGATGGTTAGCCATGTATAGTAGTATCTTTTTATATATTTTGATCGAATACTTGAAAACTTTGTGCAAACTAATATGAAATGGAATTCACTCTCTATCAACCCTGAATTACAATTTTTACAAATTCTTTCTTGCATTGTTAAATTTTCTGTGCGTCCACTTTCGATTGCTAATTCGTGAGATGATACTCGAAGTTTTGTTAAGGATATTCTATATTTCGGTTCATTTAGGAAATCAAGGTAATTTTCAAATTCAAGTTCGTGTTTTATAAGACTGTAGAATGAAAGTCGTGGTGAGTTGTTAATTGACGAATACCAGCTTTGTTTGTAGATATCGAGTATACGCTGTTTAACAAAATTATAATCAATTTCAATATAATACTGGTTTTCCCAAATGTCACCAAGTCCTATTTGTTTTAATGTGTGTTTAATGTAAAATGCCCAGTTATTGTCTTTATATGTTAGATTTCTTTCACATTCCGCATGAAGCATATTATATACTCTGAATAAAATTGAGTCGCGTTTTGATGATAAGATCTTAACCCAATATTTAATAATTACTAATTTTCTATGTAGTGACATAGGTATTCGGCCTATTTCGCCATATAAAGCGTTTAGATTCGTAGATTGTTTTACACAAAGAATTCTCCTGCAAAATTTTTTAAATACTAATTCGATATCTTGACCTGGGTGTATTCACCCGTTGGTCGCTCGTGCAATCCGTGCTTTTTTTAGATACTTCATTTTCAATAGGCGAAATTTCTTTTCTCTTTTTACCTTCTTTTTTCTTCTTCTTTTGAGTCTTTTGTTTGGGAGGCATGAAGTCCAAACACTGTTACACTTCCTATCCAAAAATTAGGCCCCAACAATTCTTCTAAGTTCATTTTAGAGGGAAAAAATACGGACTCCGAAATCCATGTCCGATGCTATGGTTGGTCACGTGATAAAAACAAAAAATACATACATCAAAACTTGTGATTTATCAGATATGACTGATATTAATGCCCAAAACAAAATTAAAAACAAAGAAATAATAACGATTAAAAATTGCATACATGAAAACTTGTGGTTTATCAGATATCACTGGGATTGATGTCCCAAACAAAATTAAAATAAAAAAAAAAATAAATAAAAATATCAACAAAGTAGCATACATCAAAACTCGTGATTTATGAGGAATCCCTGTTAATAAGGGCCAAAACAAAATTATAATCCAAGAAATGATAATAATAAAATAAATAATAATAAAGCATTCATCAAAACTTGTGATTTATAAGATATCACCGGGATTTATAGCCAAAACAAAATGAAAACCGAAGTAGTAGTTGTAGTAATAATTATCATAATAATAAAAATGATTATAATAATAACATGACCCATAAAAACTTGTGATATATTAGATATCCCTGGGATTAATGCCCCCCTTACAAAATTTAAATTAAAGAAATAATAATATTTATAAGAAGGCATACATTGAAACTTATGATTTACCAAATATCGCTGGGATTTATGGCACAAACAAACATTTACCTGGAATTTGTGACCCAAAACAAAACTTTAATAAAAACGGTAATAAAATAGCAACCTTTACAAAATTAAAATAAAAAATAATAATGATAATAAAATAGCACACATAGAAACATATGATTCATTAGAAAAGCCCTTGGATTCATGGCCCAAACTAAATTTGAATCAAAGAAAAAGTAATTATTTTAAGATAGTATACATGAAAACATATGATTTATCAGATATCCCTGAGATTTATAGCGTGCAATAACGTGTGATGAAAATCTAAACAAATCAATCCTCACCAAAATCCATCGTTGTGACGACGATTCTGATGAGTACCAACAACATACGTTTTAAATGTGCGTGACATTTCCAACAATTTTACCTGTGTTAGATGTACAAAAATTGGGCGACCTGACAGCCACACAATACAACTAGAACAACCACTGACCCCCTTAAAGATAGGCTATGACCATGTCGATCTACATAGCACTTAGTGAAGACTGGTCAGACTGTGCAGGTGTACAGGCTGGCCACAGGCTTTGCTTAGGGCACTTGTGAAAATGAAGAAAATGTTATGCCTATGCTTATTTCGTTTTTGAATAGAAATAACTATCTATAAATGGAGCTCAGAAAAATAAAATACATTAATGTAAATTGTTTTTCAAACGCTCCCGAGACTAATTCGCTCCAAAAACAGACGATTGAGCTCTAAAATTTCCAATAGAAAAATGTAGGGTACAAAGAAACGAAAATGGGACTTTCGATAATGGTTGCTCTTTTGCTGGTCGCTTAATAGATGTAATCTATCAAGTATGATCGACTTTGTTATAATTTAGGGGAAAATCAACAGTAGCAATATAATATCTATTCATTCCATGCACGAAAAGGGTCAATATGTACCATATAGTCATTCTCCCTTTTTGCAGAATAATGTCCAACAATTACACTTATCACAAACAATGTCATTACAACAATTAAGACAATAGCACCAATTATTATCAGGTGTTTCCTTTTAACAGTATAAGTTTTATCATTTATGTAACGGCCCGCCATGTCCTCTTTGCCTTCCTCGCAGCGAAATGAGTTCATGGTCGTAATAAGCTCCTCACTAGAAACACCCTCTGTCTCTATTTTCTTAAAGCGAATTGAATGAAAGCTCATTATAACGCGTCTTTAGTTATATAGCAAGACTTCCTCGTTAAGATATATTTATATCGGCAGCAGCTTTAGTGTTCAACGTAACAATATTGTATTAACATACTGCACCCAATCAAACACTGGTATCGTTTGGTTTAAAAGAATGACCCTTTTTCAGTGCCTATCCATAACAATATTTATTAATGATCTGCGAAACAAATAACTTTATTATTGTAAGTAAAAAAAACGTCAACGTATTTTTTAAAGTACAATATACACCAGTCTGGCAAAAAAAATGTCTTCAAGCCAGTTAGTAAAATAAATATCAGTCACTCGGAATAGAAGAGCATCAAAAATGAAATAGTGATTTTAACACCTACCGTTCTACTACAACATTTAGTTAGCCTATTTGCCACTATGAATATGATTGAATCCTAAATTCTCTATGAATTCTAAATTATTTAAATCTTTTCCGTATATAATTTATTCATATTTGATCACGGATGCTGTTGCCTAAGCATAGTAATTCCATTTCAAATTAAGTGTATGAGATGTAACTACGGTGCTTTGGCAGCCTTTCACTTTAAAACTTAGAACCATTAAGTGATGATAATTATTTCTTAAGTAATTAACTGAATAACATCTCATCTGACCCTTCGAAATCCCACAGGAAAAGAACTCAATACGTTTTTCTTCCGTTCTAATCCATTTGAATTATAATTCTGTCTGAATTATAAAGACATTCTGTATACACTTTTCATCAATAAAATATGTTTAAGGTTCATGTAAAGTGTTTGAGATCAAATTTTAAGGGCACTTCATTTTCCAATAAAAAGCAGTATGTCCATGTATATTGTATACCAAAATGAAGCTATTTATGAGCGCAAGTAGTTGAGCAACATAAGACTGTCACAGCTATAGCGGTATAGCCAAAACATCGTGGAAAAGCGTCAGTTTGTAGAGAACAAGCAACTGAATGACTGTTGTAAAAAAATGCTCACATTTTAACAAAGTACAGTCTAAAGTACTATCAAACTACTCGACCGCTACAGCTATGGTGGTCTAATGTTGCTTAACTGTTTGAGCTCATGAATACCTTCATTCTGATATATAATATACCTGGACATACTGCTTTTTCTCGGCTAATGAAGTGCCCTTAAAATTGGGCCTCAAACACTTTATATGAACCTTAAACCAACACCCTCCTTTAAATCGTCATAAATAAATCGTAGTCTTAAAGACAAACTCATTGTCTCGAGGCTGTTTCAAGTAGTTTGTCAGAATTTACAGTTCTTGGATAAACTATAGAATCACTTGGTCGACAACATGTTCATGGACAAATTTTGTTTTATTCGGACAAACTAGTATATTGCTTAGAAGAAAACCGGTTTTTGTAGCTTATATTGTTAAACTTGGCCAACTAAGTGTGTGACTTGTTAAAAACCTGCTTTGCGGAGAATGGAAAATAATGGTTTATGAGGACAACTTGTTTATATGCGGACAAAATGGTACATGACTAAGTCGAGTACAGGTTTGTGGGGCCAGTATTTTTTAAATCAGTATATTAGAGCATGGCCTGGAAAAGAACTGCTATAAAGGGGCGATTGGATTAGGAAATTAGTTTATGAGACCAGTTTGGTTAAACCTTGCGAACTAATGCATGGCCTGGCAAACAAATTAGTTCATGCTGTTCATCTTATTATTTTTGCCAAGTAAGTGGATATCTCAGCAGTAGACTAGCCCAAGTTAGTTAAAGTCTGTTCAATCTGGCCAATTTAATACACACCTAGGTAGAGACCTATTTCATGGGGCCATCTGGCTTAACCTGGCTAAATTAATGCGTTACTTGGCAGAAAATTGATTTATGGTGCCAAGACTTGTTATACTTGGCCAAATAGGTACATGGCTTTGCATAAAACTGGTTCATGAGGTTAATACGGCAATACTTGGCCAAAATAGTTGAAGAGGCTAAAATCGGGAGACTTATCTTAATAAGTGCATGCCTTCTTAGAAGACTGATTCGTGTAGGAAGTATCGTCATATTTGGCCGAATAATTGCGACAGTTTAACTGATTTATGAGACACGCTTGCTTTTACTTACCCCGACGGCGGCACTCATTTTTTCCGACTATTTGTCTCTCACCAATGGGTTGATAATCGTAGACCTGTGTGAGATACATGTAGCAGCTGGAGGCTTGGAAAGGATGCAATGGTTGTACTTGTGAGAGAAATACCAGCAAACCATTGTTAGGTGCTCCAGCAGGCGAGATATAACTGAAGAATTGTTGAAAGCGGTGTAGAACTCCATTCAATAAAAAACTTAGCCAAATTCATTCCTGGCTTGGCAGAAGACTGATTTATGGGGCTAATTTGGCTGACCTTGCCAAATAAGTGTGGGGTTTGATAGAAAACTAAACTGGTGTATGGAGACAATCGATTTAAAACGTAGCCAAACTAATTCTAGGCTTAGTGAAAAAAAAAGCCTGGGGCTAAATCTATTAAACTCGACCAAATTAATGCATGGTTTGGAAGAAAATAGTTCATTTGGCAAATCTGATGAAACTTGGTCAATCCAGTGCATGAAATTGTAGACAAAGGTTTTATGGGGACACTTTAGTTAAAAATGGTCAAATTGGTGCATGGAGTCAGTTTGTTTATTCTCAGCAAAATTAATTCATGGATCAGCATGATTATTAGTGATATTTGGCATAATAGATGTATGGTTTGATAGGAGGCTGTTTTATGGGGCCAAATGGTCAAAAAATTGCGCCTATGTGAGATAGTAGCTGGAGGCTAGGAAAGGATTTAATGGTTGTACTGGTGAGAGAAATACCAGGAATCCATTGTTAGGTGCTCCAGCCGCTGAAATAACTGAAAAAATGTTGAAAGCGGCGATAAAGTTCATTCAATCAATCAATCAAATATTGCGTGACTTGGTAACAACTGGTTTTTGAAGATAATTCGACAAACTTGGCCAAATTATTGCATGGCTTTGTCGAAAACTGGTCTATGAAGCCAGTTTGGTTACAAGTGCTTGGTCAAAATTGTGCATTTGTAGAAGAAAACTTTTTTGTGTGTGGAAAATAATTGTCCATCTATCTTCAAAGTAGAATGAAGGAATTAAAGGTGTATTAGTAGTTATTCTTTAATGCTTTTCGGTGGTTTATCGAGAAATAACGGTAATTATCACTTGATAATCTCACCGCAAAAAGCAGTGAAATTATCAAAAACTTATACCCTGCTTTTGTGCATTTCATCCTATCTGACGTCATCTATGCGGGGCGAAATAAGTGACGTCACAATGAACGTTGCATAGCAATCACGTGCAAAATGACGCGCTTTACGAAAATGTGTCATAGAAATTTCACATTTTGTCTCATTTATGCATTAAAGAAATAGAATAATCGTTTGTTTTTCGTGTAAGATCGATTTGTATTTCATTTCGTGAACAACAAAAGCTATATTTTCGCTCGTGGCTCCGCCACTCGTGAAAATATAGCTTTTTTGGTTCACTCAATGAAATATAAATCGATCTTACACTGAAACAAACGATTATCCTCTATATATCTAGCCAATAACGTTGACTACTATTTTAAAATTACTTTCCGATGGATGAACACTTCCTCCTTAGACGTACAATTAAAGCGTTAAAGGAACACTCTTTTCTTTAATCTTTCGAATTTGATTAAATTTGACATACATATTCATTTATTTTGAAGTGATGATCTGAGCTTTCAAGAAAATTAGGCATTCAAAAGCATTCAAGTCTATTAGTAAAGGAACACGTAAATACCGGCAAAACACGCAATAGCAATGGATATCTTTATCAGAAATACAACTTTGTGTCACTCCAGAACATCCCTCTTCGTTTTCTTTTGCATTTTTGAAAAAAATATATTTTAATCTGCAATTTCTTTTATCGCCCTAGTATTTCCTTCTCAAAAGATTATATTTCCTTCATTTTCCACAGTAGCCAACAATTCGTAGTTTTAAGATATTATTAGGGAGAAATACAATATAAACTCTGCTCATGAAGGCACTAAGACATTGCAAACAACCCCTATCTTTCAAATTGATATAGTTATAGGGCACTTGTTGGCTCTATGGTTTGCTTTCTTAAATCAGACTACATCTAAGGCTACATTGTCTGCTCTCTACTTAACTTACAGAACACTGAGTTAGACTGGTTGAAATGTCGCGAAAATAATCAACGTATTTGAAATGAAATGAGCCTGTGCACGACATTTCCAACAATTTGATATGTGTGTAAAGGGCCGACGTTAACCAACCTTGACTACCGTGTAGTATAATTAGAAGTTTGTCGGACTTTCTAAAGACACTTTTGGACCCTACCTTTCCACAAAGCGCAAAAATGAAGACCCTGGTCAGACTGAGCACATGTAAAGGCTGGCCAGAGTGTCCGCTTGGCGCACATTTGTCACTCACAGGCCCAAATTTAAATTCAACAGGATAAGAGTTAAAAAATTCTTCAAAGTGCAGAAACTTGCCCTGCGTTCAGGATAACAATACGGTGCAAACCATTTAAAAATTATACCCCGCTTTGCACGCTGGTGCACGTGTAAAGCGGGGTTTAGTTTTCAAGACAGATTGCAGCGCCTTGCAATCATAAACGCAAGTTCAAAGATCAATTGATTATTAAAGAGGGGAATACGTCAAACGTCAAGACACAATTACGTAATAACTCGAACTTAAGAGACTCTTGTCAAATTTCAAGTGTTTATTCCTTTGTATCTAATTGAAAGTGAATTATATTTCATAAATTCTCTAACGCTTTTAAGTACGGGATCAGAAAGAAAAAAAAGTCGGGCGATGATCCTTATTCGAATCGATCTGATTCAAAGAAGCTAATTGCTTTTATTGATAACAACTCGAGGGCAATTATTACACTACGCTTAGTATGCGGAAACTTTTTCGAACGTATTAAACTGCATTGCGTTTTTCTAGTCAACACAATTGCCAAGCGGTTTGTCAGTTCTCAAACCTTTCACAAATATTTTAATATCATACCCAGTAATAACCTCTCATTTTTTTTTATCAAAACATCAGCAACTACAACTAATATAATAGAATACAGTTTTATCTTTCATTTCATGAACAACAATAGCTATATTTCCTTTCGAGACCACTTCAAACGTATATAAAGAGGTTTTGTTGTTGTCCCAAATGACAGAATTCTAGACTTTGCACTGAAACGAAACGATTATCCTCTAAATAATTACGAAAAGGCTAGATAAATTTGTTTAAAGTGGGCATAACTTTTTCATGCATCGTATTAAGTTCCATGTCCCACGTTCAAAGGTTACAAAAGACTGTGTTGTAGCATTGCAATATCAGCGATACGTATGCTAAACGAGCAAGTGAAAATTATGCTTAGCCACCAAAAATGCAAAACAATAAGGCCCTGAAAGTGGGTTTGAATGAGACACTGAATTATTTAATGTATTCAGTAAGATCAAATGAAATCAAAAAGATCGATTCATTTAAAAGTTTATTCATAAGTTACGCTTTGCATATTGATATGATTGGCACAAAATCGTCATTATTTGTGTATCATAAAGACAGTTCTTAAACTACAACGACAAAAAGTGTAAATTGATCTGCCTTAGATTAGATTATAAACAATATATAGCGGGTATATTAAACATTTTTTCCACGACGACATCCACATTGACATTCAAATGGACCACTGTTTAATTGAAATAAGGCTTTTCAATGTTTTTGCTAGTTTGTATATTTTATTTAACCCTCCCTTGATTCTTACCTGTTGCCGTACAAAACAGGACATTAACATGTCTGATTATCTTCTTTGAAAGTAGAAATACTCGTTTTATTAATGATTGAGCTAATCTAGAAAAAAGCAAAGAGTTGACTTCTTGCAAAGAATAACCAATAGCCATACTTCCGTATTTATTAAAATATTTACTGTTGTAAGGAATAAGCTGCAAAGGCCTTAGCACATTGCAAATTACGCCGGCATTATATTAATGCAGTGTGCAAAGCTAATTGGAGTATATACTTCAATGAACGCAATCAGATAGGCTCTCCGTCTTGAAATGTGTCATTCTTTGCAAAAACCATGAATCAACCCGGCTCAATTTTAAGGGCATATGTCTACTTTAGGCCCAAGGATATGTTACATTTACACACATACTGTGAGGCAGCCATTTTTGAATACTTTTTGTTATTTCATTATCAATGCTAGCTAGTAATTATTTTTTACAAATGGAGCTCAGATAGACGATCAATTTAGACTTGTAGAGGTATTAAACATTAAAAAATTATTTCAGTTAGGTTTTAACCCCCGCTTTAAACGATATATAACATAATTAAGGGGATAGCTAGATGTTCTTGGTCGACTTGCTGCAAAATTAGAACTGTTTACCACCGCTTTAAGACGAAATCAAAGCGGACGTGCATGGTTGAGGGGAAAACTGGATGGTCTTTGTCGATTCGCTTTACACGGCGGCTCAAAATTAGAACTGTATGTCTGTTATCAACAACATGTTTGAAAAGATCAATTTAAACTGATTGAAAAGTAGTGTTTGGTACTCGAAGGGGATTGAGAATTGAACTACCGAGAACCCTAAGCGATTCTACGAAATAGACCTCGGGAATGATAAGGGTGCTGATATGAAAGCGCGTCACTTTGCACGTGGGTTTATATGACGTCACGATCATCAAGATGACGAAAAGGGACCATACGGGAATTCTGTAAAATGAATTATTGAAAAAAGAGATAGTTCAACCAGAAGTCACATTTCAAAAATAATTTCACTGGAAGCTAGATAGATCATTCTACATTCAGAAAATAAGCACGGTGCAAAAAGTTTCAACCCGAGTCAGTCTGCGCAGTCCGCGTAGTCTGACTAGGGTCGAAACTTTACGCACTACCCATATGGTTCCCTTTTCGCGTGACGGGCCGCACATATAATCTGAAAACAAAACGTAGTGTTTTAATGCCTTTTGTTATCAAATTATAATAAACCTCAAAGATCCTTAGATGATCGGAAAGCAATAAAATAATTTTGTTTTTCTCCAAGCGTATTGTAGCCGAATTACATAAAAATACCGTCCTAGGTACTTTCCCGTTTACGGAAAAGTCCGAGCTATGTTCTGAAAGAGGATTGTAGGCACTGGCTTTGTAGAAACAAAACATTAAAGATAGTATTTTCTTTAAAAATTTGATAAATCTCAGGGATAAAAGTCATCGAAAATCGCCAGTTATTGGTGTATTTTCTGAGATACCGCGAAAGTGCATTGATGTTTTTTTTAAGGGTTAGAAATTTGAATTTCGTGACTCTTATAAAGAAGCGTATTTGTCTTTGTAAGTTTTTAACACGAAGGCGAGAATATCGAACTCTTTATTTTACCAGAACACTACATTTGAACCGACATCCATTTTTAAATATTTGTTTGTTTATTCTATAACCTCGGATACATGTATCTTTAAATATATACAGACATAAAAAAGAAAATCAGTGAAAATTTAAAATTTCTATTCCGTATGACATTTGACATCGTTAAAAACAATAAGCTTTGGTAAAACTCCCTCTGCACGTCTCTAAATGAATATATTTCGATCTCATGATTTTTTTGTGCCTAAACTTTTTTACAAGCAACTCGTGCACCTTCTTTACATTGTTGCTTCGGTGATATAAAATTACACGTGTGTGTTAAGAATTTGATTTGTCAGTGATTCATGCAGAAACTGTAAGAATATTCCCGCACGTTTTGTTACAAAGACGATAAAACAATTATTGACATCGTATTATTGAGCTCTCGAAATGGGTTCAGATCCAGAAAAACATTTCTGAGCTTTAAATTGAATTAGGTCGCCAAAATTGTGCGTTTTATAAACGTTAGCAGCAGATAATCTGGTACACTTGGTGAAGGTAGGTCGCTCGTGACGTCTGTACGTCAAGGCAACCGCATCGGATAGTTCGTCGTTGACGTAACCAGTATTTCATTACCAAATCTTTGACACAGGCAATGTTAAGGGCTTCTGGTCTTATGCACTTGTGTAAGCAAAAATCCATGGTTCAATGACTTGATTTTTTTTTATTTCTAGTCCAATATGGTCAAACCCGTTCATGTATCAAAATAGAGGGCACCAATAGTTAAAATTGGATAAATCCTCTAAAAATATTGACTCAAAAACAAAACTTGCATGAGCCGGCTGTAATGAATTTGTCATTAGTATGAAGTAAGCATTTTTGGTGGACGTTTACGTTCACCAGTGTTAATACCGCGTTAAAGCAATCCTGTCAGATGTTGATAGGTTTTCAAAACAGTAGAGCTCACTTAGATTCAATTTACTCTTTTTTTAGGAATTGTGTCCGTCCGACAACTATGGATTTTAGAAATGGAGTGAAACAAGGATTCTGCATAACATGTTGAAACCTCAATGACATCTTTTAAGTGCGAAATCATATGCAATTCTGAGATCGGGTGAATGTTGTGATTGCGTAGAACTACTTTTCAGGCAGGATGAGTAATTTGCTCCTGTTTCCCAATGGTCCATGGGAGGTCACTCATGAAAACTTGGTAAATCGAATTACTTGAATTGTAACCTAACCTGACACTACTAGTAATAAAAATAAATGATAATGTAGATCAAACACATGAATACGTTAACAACGCGAGCAGGTAGTGTAAAACAGTTAGGCCGTGCGATAAAGGTTTATGCAATGGGGTTTACACTACTTTTCAACACACGACATTCAATCTCGAGACTGTCTGCAATTATTTTACGTGCTTACCCTTTCTATTTTTCATTTGAAAATGAAAATCGCGGAACATTAATTGAGTATCCCTTTATTAATTTTTTCAAAAAGATAATAACAGAATTTTGATAGTGACCACGGAGAATCGATTCGTGTTGCAAAAAATAATGATTCCTAGATAATCTAATTTTCATTTTTTCCCTTTTATGCCTAATGGATCAGACAATCATTTTTTTTTACCACACCCAGCATAATGCCGAAAGTTATCGAAACCTTGTAATTACAGGACTTTGGTTGACGATCGACGATAAATGTTGAGAAATGTTTATCTGAAGCAAGATGCGAACATGGGTCAGGTCATTTCCTTTGATCGTAATTTTACATGTAAAATTTCCCTGTTCTCAACAAATGGAAGAATTACTCTAGTATGCCAACAGAAACGTCCACCATCAGTACTTCAGTGCTTTGATTTACATTTAATGTGACTTTTGAAATAATTGCCCTTTCTATATCATTGAGGCGTTTAGTAAATAGCCGTAATTATAAAAAAGATAAAGGTGGCCGTTTTGAAATTAATTCAGTGTATAACAAACTTCTCTAGGTTCCTGGTTGACATGTATGAACTAACAAGAGCTTCTTTGGACGGAGCATATACGCCCACAACAGTGCTTTTCCTTTAATTCAAGGGCAGATAATTCAAGATTTCTCAGGAATGACTGGAGCGATTAGGATTTCAAATTTCCTATGCACAACTAGATATCATAGGAAGTAATTGTGTCAAGTTTGAGTTCATTCCCATTGATAGTTTAGGAGGAGTTGCGCACACAAAAAATGCTAACGGACGGAGAAACGGACAGACATACGGACGGACGACCGGAGTCATAACATAATACGACCCTTCAGGCGTATAAAAAACGGTGCAAATAAATTAGAATATTTATTGATGACTTTGCAAAATGTTATGTATGTATGAATATAAAATGTAAAATGGTTTTTCCCGTGTCTATTTTTAGAATTAGCCTGGGAAATTTCCGACCCCCTGACTGTTAGGTAAACATGTATGTAAAATACTTTAGATCTTTCTAGAAAGGACTTTTAGAAAGTGATTCAAACTCTAGAATCTTCTAATGTTCTATGCTATTCTAGATTGTTCTATGGTATTACATAAAGGGATTCCTACAGCATTCTTGTTTCACTTGGTTTAGAATAATGGTTACATGTAGTAGCACTGTGTTAAACTAAAAGGGGATTTCTCGTTATCTTTAAAGTGTGTTTAAAAGTGTGTTTAATTTTCAATTCGGATATTATTGGACTTATTATTTGTGGACCAGGAACTTAATTCAATTGGATCTGAAAAATAAAACTTTAGGATTAAACATTCAAGTTATTGTAATTTGTTTTTGTATTAATTTGATATTGTCAATAATTCAGTTATTATTGTCAATTAAATTGTTAATTGTAAAGTTTGTTGCTGGCTTCTTTATTTTCTTTACATTGGCACGTAACAAAACATATCAAATTAGATAAGGAATCACATCTGCTTTTTTTAACAAAGGTCAATCTACATGAAAAACTGGTATTTTTATCGAAGATTTGTCCGGCACACGTTTTGTGAATATGTCATTTATTCAAACAAAGGCGCGTTTTCTTCATATCGAAGTGAAACAAATGTGACCTCATCTAGTAAAGAGAGATCAAGATGTCCAAAACATTTTTATGGCATTTCATGTTGCACATAAGAAAAAATGCCACATTAATCCACTGTGTAAGTTTTACGCCTCATATGGCTGAATAAACCATACGTAATCAATGGGCCAACATATTTCTCGCCCTATCGGGGCCCGTTGTTATTGTTTTTTCAGCTCGAAACCCGCCCTGCATTCGGGCTGAAAAAATGTTGGAAACCGTTTTCAAATTATACCCCGCTTTACACGGAAGTATATGGGTAAAGCGGGATATGACTTGAACCGGTTTGTCATCCTGAACGCATGGCTGGATTCAAGCTGAAAAAAACAACAACAACGGGCCCCGATAGGGCGAGAAATAAGTTGGCCCAATATCACAGGTGTTTGTCTAATGAAAGTTTAGTCTTCTGATCCAGTGTTACTTGCTACGCCTCCGATATCAATCGTCGATTTTCTGCTAAATTATCGTAACTACAGCTTGTATTTATCTGTAAATACGAGGTTTTAGCAGAAATCGACGACATGCTTTCTGGATAAGGCGTTGCCGATATGCAGGCTGTAATACTTCCAAGATGCATGCAAAAAATTGTCTGTTTACTTTTCTAGACAAACAATCCTTCCCCTCTGAAATTGTTGTGTAGATGTACATAATAATGACCAATATCTTTCTGGACGAATAATTTAGTCCATAGAGTGAAGAAATCAAAGTCTAGAAAACGATCGTAGATGACAGCATACATAGCTTAAATCTCATTGAATAGAATTTCGCCATTGTACCAATTTGGACGTTAGTTGGTTCGTTTTTTCATTGCGAATTCATACAGTCGGTAACATCGGGAAATCGACATTTACCTCTATTGTAACCATTAAAACCATTCATTTTAAGTATGTATAGTGCGGTTTTATTGACTTGAATCTGACCCCTACTATTCAGATGAATAAAAACATGATTATTCCTTCTTGGCTTTGCACGTGCTTTCATAGGAATGAATAACAAACGATATTGAATGTACTATACATTTTGTTTATTGATAAAATATGTCGGTAATTGTTATTTAAGCATTTTTTCCACAGAGGTCAAAGTCGGGTCAAATTAACCAGGCTATAACTTGTCCGTTGAAGACGCTACGTGGTATTGATAAAGGGGTGTAAAAAATATCACTAATTTCGTACGATTGAAAAAATAAACGATATTATGTTGGGCGAAATTAGCAACATTATAATACCCCCCTTTAATAAAGATTCCTTTTATAAATTTTACGTCCTTTTCTGTTTTTATGTATTCAAGGACCAACCAGACGTTTTAAAATCTACACCAGCAAAACACGTGGGCAATGTTTGGAACATTTAAATCATATGAACACTTTCGAACCATTTTCGAACCATTTTAAACGATTTATGGGTGTTCTTCAGTGAATAGAGTCTTTTGAGTACATTGAATGGAGCGCTAAGCGCACGAATAAGAATGGTTTTGATGGGTGTAAATATCAAAAAGTTATCACCTGTAGCTATGAAAAATAAAACTTGGGACCCTGAAGTAATTATCGAATACTGTTTTTAATGTCTTCGGACCACAATTCATTACTGTATTCTTGAACGGCCTATATATCTATTTTGTGGGCATTACTGAGTGTTTTAGCCATTAATGCTATTCACCCAAGAACAAAAAATATTTCAAATCAATTATTTTTAATGACCTTTGGTCTGAATTCATTTGTTCAAGGACATAATTATCAAAGCTTTCAACGATTGAATCGCTAACCATTCATTTGAGATCATATACGATCTAGAAAGCAAAATGGAATTTTAGACAGTGTTTGACCATATTTTTTCACATAAATTTTGTGAACGAATTTTGTAGTATGGAAAAGTCAGATTTCATCCACACAGGTAAGATTTTTTCCACGTTCTCATTAAACAGATAATAAACGATGCTGCCCTGCGTTCAGGATAACATTGCATGCAAAGCGGGATATAATTTGCAAATAGTTTAAACCGTTTTGTTATTCTGAACGATAAGCAGGTCAAACCCTTACTTTGGGCTGGGTTGACATAGATTTTCTTAATTGTGTCCAGTCGGGTTAGCTCAGTCGGTAGCGCGATGAGCTGTACATCTTTGGATCGATAGCGCGATCAACTTTCGGTCAACTTTCATCTTACACTGTACAACAACAGCAGCAACAACAAAAACATTACGCAGCTACTTTTGAGAAACTATTCTTATTAAAATGAAAGTAAAGATATCGCCGCACCTCGCTAAAATCGGTCCGTTTGTCTATTCGAAATCGTTCGTTTCGATATACATTTCATGGAAAATTATCAATTTTTTCACATCAACTATTCAAACGCGCACGAAAATCACTTTAAACATTTAGAAATCATTAAAAACGGTCAACATTTTCCGAATTCTTTCAAAAAATTCAACGATTTCATTTGAGAGTGTGAATTTTCAACTGTCCGATTGGTCAGTGAAGACACACAGATAGGAAATAACGTATATCTTTTTTTAAAGGGAGGTAATAAATCACGAAAATTTTGTCTTATTTTGACGAAATTATCTATATTGAATTATCTCCTTTAGATTTCATCAAAAACTCGCTAAACCAACTCACTCAATATCATTCAATAGTCATTCCAATATAATTCAACATTTACACAATATTGTTAACTGCAATTAATTTTTCTTCTTTTAATCCAATTCACCCGGGACCTTTTGCCCGTATCCATGATCTTTCAGTGTCGAAATATCGGCTTACCTTGCTTATATTGGAGCGTTCGTCAATTAGGTCTGTTCTTCATACAGAAAGTTACATAGTGAAATTGACAGTCACCTAGTATATAAAAACCATTCTTAAGATCGCTCACTCATCGCTTCATTCATTCACTCGAAAAACTCACTCCAATCACTCAAAAGTCGTAAAATAGGCGAAATCGTTCAAAACGATAAACATTTCATTGCAATTTATCAAAATTGTTCCGCAATTATATAGGCTAGTATTGCTTTTCAATTGCCTGACACGCAGATAGTCGAGAACGTTTATCTTTTTAAAGGTAGGTAGTAAATATTGCTAATTTCGTCAAAAGTGGGACAGATTAGCGATATTTTATTATCTCTTTAAAATTCCATAGAAAACGCGCCCCACTTACTTCATTCAATATTATTCCAAAATCATTCGACATGTCAATTACACGGTGTTGTAAATTGTCATTAAAATTTTCATTGAAAATCAAATTCACCCAGAGTCCTCCCGCTCTAATTTATATTATGTCGGTATGCGTATGTTGTTTTTTATTATACACCCGAAGGGTCGTATTATGTTATGGCCCCGGTCGTCCGTCCGTCTGTCCGTCCGTAAGCACTTTTTATGTGCGCAACTCCTCCTAAACTATCCATGGGAATGAGTTGAAACTTGGTACAATTACTCTCTATCATGTCTAGTTGTGCATAAGACCTTTGAAATTCAAATCGCTCCAGTCATTCCTGAAAAATCTTTTATTATCTGCCCTTGAATTTAACGAAAATCACTGTTTTTTGTGTGCGCAACTCCCCCTAAACCATCAATGACATATATGGCATATATATTTATGAACGAAGTCAAAGTAAAATACTTGCATAACTTCGTTTTGATCCAAGTTTTATGGTGTACCTGGTTAGCACTTGAGAATGTATAGAATATAAAAAAAATATTGACAAAATATGAGCCAATTTTATTCATCCGTTACGCAGTTGCTTGTTCTGTACAAAATGACTATTTTCCACAATATTTTGGCCATACCGGGATAGAAAGGGTCATTTTATGTTGCCTAACTGTTTGTGCTCATCTAGAGCTGCATTTTGAAAAATTACCTGGAAATACTGTCATATTTTTGGAAAATAAAATACCCTTAAACGTTTGTCAAAACTCTTTTCATGAACCTTAAATCACATCGTCTATCGTAGATGTCCCAGGAGAAAGAACCCTTTAACAGGGTAGATTTGTGTCTTCAGACTACAGGTTTACTAAATGTTATAAAAAACACAGTAATGCTCATATTCCAAGTCAAACTAACTGAGATAGGATCAGCACCGAGAAGAAAAATAAATTGTACCATATATTTTCTGTTAAAACTTTGACGCAGCAGGGATATGTCGTGAACAATATGTTTAGGATAAAAATAAGAACAAGCAAAACAAAATAAAACAACAACAACAAAAAAATCCAAACAAACAAGCAAACAAAAAAAAACAAACAACTTTTACTTGACTTCTTTTAATTGTTCAACATGACCAGAAAATTTGTAGTTCGAGATATCTTTTTTAACCGAAATCATTTCTTTATCATAATCCTGGATGACGTAGTTGGTAATTTTATGGAGAGTCACTCTGTTCGCGCACATGATCATTCAAATGTTAACAGTTATGCATTACTTATCTTAATTCCCATTTATGAAATAGTCTTACGGTCAATGATTTTTTTATCATCTCCATTCTTGAAGGGTATTTTATAGACGAAACAAATCAAAAGCATGCAACGACGTACCGTACTTCGGGATAATTTCGCGACGTCTTACTTTCGTCCCCTTTTCCAGAAAACTAGTGGTTTCTTTTAGTGGTCTCAAATGGTTGGCGAAAATAAAACGCACCAAAATAAAGTTTTATTTACAGATCGGTCATTTTTTTTTAAAGATTTTATACGAGAAACTACTTTTCGATGTAAAAGAAGGAATTTGAGGGAAGTAACTACATCAGCTATTTCTTGCCCAGCATATGTTTTCTCGATAGCATTTTATACGTTATGGTTGACACCTCATGAAGACAGGTACAAAATGTGAATACAGTAATGGCATTTTTTTTTTAAAAAAAGGATGAAAATATTGGAGCGTTTAATTTTCGCCATCTAGCGAGTTTGGTGAAATTGGCGAAAATTAGACCATGTCAAAAAAAAAATCCCAAAGTACGGTATACTTTAATTAAAACAGCAGCAGGTATCATTATTCTACCAAGAGAGAGAAGCATATGTGACAACACGGAAACGATTGATGACAACGAGGTTCATGATGAAGCGGGGGAACATCGTACCAAAACTAATTCTCCCAACCCTTTTATGTCGTCATGGAGACAGTGGGCAAATGAAACAACCCTACACGGAATTAAGGTGATTGCAGATGGAAGAGAGAACAAGTTAAAAAGGTATTATTCGTTAGTTTACAAGGAATAAAAAATAGAAGGGTTTATAAAACTAATATATTAAAACACAACTGAAAATAACATTTGTCAAATGTACTCATTTGAATCATATATTCGGCATCATTGCAACAAATCTAGATCTCTGTATAAACCTGGATTGTACATAATCTAAGAACAATTTGGCCCTTTGCAAAATCAGAAGACACGGTATAACTCTGTTACAACAAATTCAATGTTAAAAAATATGCAACGGTTTCAAACTCTTTGTTTTCCAAGATCATAAGGTTTGTGAGGGATATCCTTCAATGCACCTTACAACATCTTATTTGTAAAACATGTTTTCGCTTGGAGCAATACAATACAAATGACTTTCGGGGCCGACTTGTATTACACAAAATATGAATGTGGCTTCGATTTAATCGGTGCAATGGTACTTTTCGAACTTGTACACTGAAACGAACTTCTAAACAGCAAAATTTTAACGTATTAAATGTTACTTGATAAAACATTTTTTTCGACATGTGTAAGCTCGCATTTTAAATTACATCATCGGGACGTCATCTCATGTCTGTTTTCGCGGTATTTCTGTTATCTGAGCTTTCCGCAAATGGTTTCAAGATACCAAACTGATGTGTATATGAGAAAAGAATCTGTTACTCGATTCGTTTGAGCCAAGCTGATTATGACCTCGTCTAGAACAGAAAAGTTATTAAGCTCGCCAAGGCTCGCTTAATAACATTTTCATTTCTTGACTCGGTTAAGATCAGCTTATCTCAAACTAAATCTCATAACAGATCATTTATGTATCAAACAAACATTTATGACAGATCCTTAATATCCACAGGTTAACTCGGATTCTCGTCATGTGTACCTTTCTTGGGTGTCTTGCTTACCTATGCTACGACCAAACAATGCGATACCTTCAGTACAACACAGTAACTAAAGAATCCATTAAATTTGAAGAGGAGATCGACTTTCCCGCAGTCACGATCTGCAACCACGAGTTTCTTCACGTTGACCACAAGCTAAACAGCAGAGAAGATCGCACATTACGTTATTTATATGGTTGGCCAAGAAGTGATTGGTCTATTTGGTATATGAAACAAACAAGCAGGAGCCTACGTCAACTTCTTGACGATCAATTCGTTAATGTCACCGATATCTTTAATTTCTGTTACTTTGGAAGTGACGAATTGCCTTGTACAGAGCTCTTTGTGAAACGACTTACGAAGTATGGCACGTGTTTCACGTTTAATTCTGAAAAGTTAGCGACAATATATTCGACTTCGTTGACTGGAAGTGATTATGGATTGTCTTTGGAAGTGAACACGAACCAAGACCAGTTCCAACTCAGTCACGATTGCTCTACCGGAATAAAGGTAATTAAAATGTAATTCAAAAATAAATTTAAGTGCTCAGCAGTGTTTTTACTAGTAAAAAGTTATGATGATTCATTTGAATGAGGTATAAAACCGATTTTAAAGGTCACATCGCGGGATGCACTTAATAATAGATTCCTAGTATTTCCCATATCGGAACTACCATAACATCCTTTTCGAGCGTCATCCCATATAGTTTTCAGTATTAGGCGCGAAACTAATATCGCGCCAGAGCTTGTGCTTTAATTTCCAATGGTTTTGAATTTGCACAAAGCAGATACTCTTGTCAGCCTGCTCATTCGCACAGTCTTACCAGATTTGTCACCTTGAACTTTATTGATAGATCATTTCTCAAAGTATCTTTGGACAGTCAGGCAAGCTATAACTGCTGTATCTAACTACCTATACTGTTCAGTGTCTACAATTAACTCAGTTGTCAAATTGAAGAAATGCCAAGCTCAGGCTGAAATAATATTTGTCACGACCGCGGAAAAGGTCGACACGTGATACGCTATTACCTCGTCAGCCATTGTAGCAATAATAAATTGTATTTTATCAATATAAATTGGCGACAGGAAACTATTTTGTTCTTGTGTGAAAAAAGCGTATAAAACTACGCGGTACAAGTGATCCAACCTGTTTTTTGGTAAAATAATACGGTCATATTCTTCATAGGTTGATAAATGTTTTAGAGTAGAAGTTAAATAGAATTGATTTGAGACGACTCTTTCCTTTGTATTTTAAGTTTTTGATCCTCGGGATTTCAAAGACTTGAAATTTTTTCTGTGGCATATTTCTTAACGTGTGAAAGCTTTCAAAACTTCATATGTTCGTTTCTATATCACAATAAGCAGAAATAAAGTGTTAAAAAAATATGGTTCTTTTTTAATTAATTTCAGAGTTGTTGTCCTTTCTTATACTGTAGACCTTTATCTCTAAGTGTACGTAGTATATGTACTATAGCCATGAAACTTCACTGGTGGATAGGTATCATAGGAGAGTCATGTAGCGCTCAAAATCTGCAACAATTGCTTGCATGCATATTTTTCAGGGGAATATATGTAAATGTCTCTTATTCTACTAAAACACTTTCATTTTGACCAGAGCACTGTCAAGTCGCAAGCGTATTCATAAAGGATGATTGTGTACTAGTCTTATTCATCCACGAAGCCAACAACTCTTTTCACCTCTTTGGTAACTTACGTCTTTATACAGGTTTTAATCCATCCTCGAGGTGAACTGCCGGATATGGTTCAACCCTTAACTTTGGCTCCTGGACTAACACATTATATAGCTATTACGAAACACGAGGTAAGTATTATTCTATTTTATTTTTTTATAGTCAGCCATGTTCAACATTATAAGACGATAGCGTATATATATATATATATATATATATATATATATATATATATATATATATATATATATATATATATATATATATATATATATATATATGAGGAGAAAAATAAAAATACCAACGTAATTACTTTCTGAAACACTGGATCCAAAAGGATTCAAGAACAGTAAAATAATAAGATAAATATGAGAAATATATTTGCTCAAACAGTGTTACAATTTACGGATTATTAAATATAACCCAAGCGCTTTCGAAACATAATGTTTCTTCTTCAGGGGTTTTAAATAAACTGAATCATAGCTAATTTGACCTACGTACTTACGCTAGCCAATAAACCTTAAAAATAACAATTAGTTGACCCAAAATGGTCTTCGTGACCTAATTAATCGTTATTGTGACCTAAATTGGCCTGAATTATATAAAGTAACGCGGATTTGACCTGAGCGATACCGCTAGTCAACCAAAGTAAAGTATAGCAAATGCCTGAGCTGAATGATATGCATGACCTTGTTTGACCCAAATTATCTACTTGACCTGTTAAAACTGAAATTTTACCTGAATTTAACCTGTCTATCTCCGTTAGTCAACCATCGTGAGGTGTTGCTAATATATAACACGAATTATCGTTGTGACCTAATTAAGCGTCACTTTTGTTGATTCCGAATGGTTGGATAGTATTCAATCGTCTAATCCAATAGGTCTCCCGTGATTTTCGTTCTTTGTCTGTCCATTCAGTGTTAGCCTCAATACAGCACAAGACAACGTCGTTGAATGAATGACCGTTTCCATGAAAATGTTCAGCCACAGGAGATCTATTGAAACGGCGTGTTTTCCAATCGGATCTATGCAAATTCATGCGTTTATTTATCTGTAGTTTTGTTTCGCCCACATATTGTTTGTGGCATTTAGAACATGTAAGGAGATAGACAGCGTTTGCAGTTTTGCAGGTGTAAGTACCCTTTACAGTAGAAATTGCACCAAGTTGGGACTTAAAGGTCTGCATATCGTTCATGATTCGACATGTTTGGCATCTTGCTGCCTGGCAAGGGCCAGAGTGTCCAGGCGAAGCAATAGGTGTCGAATGGTCAATTTTTGCTTTTACAAGGATGTCTCTGAGGGATTTTGGCCTGCGGTAAGCGACAACTGGTTTCTCAGGGAACATTTTGTTGAGTTTGCTCGAGGCCTCGATTTTTGACCAATGTTTGTCAATAATTGAGCTTATTTTTGGCAAGTTGGGATGATACGTCACCACAAATGGTATCCTGTTTGATTTTTTAATCTTACTTTTGTATAGTAGTAGGTTTTGTCGTGGTACGGCAGCGGCTTCGGCTATGGCAGCAGAGACGGCATCTTTTCTATAACCTCTATTAAGTAGATGTTCTGTTAGCTCCCTGGTGCGTGCCTCAAAAGAGCTTTCTTGTGTGCAGATTCTGCGAATTCTGAGAGCCAAACTGTATGGGATGTTTTTGCAACAGTGTCTTGGGTGGCAGCTTGTTGGAAGTAAATATTGGTGTTTATCTGTTGGTTTAGAATATAAATCAACGGTTTGTTCATTGCCTTCTATGTGCGATACAGTGTCCAGGAAAACATGTTGGTCATTTGATATCTCAGAAGTAAATTTTATAGATGGATGAAAAGTGTTAGCAGTGGACAGAAATTCCTGAAGTTCGTCGGGGCCATGACACCACTTCATGTCAATGTCGTCAATGAATCGCAGCCATGAGAGTGGCTTGTATGGTACCGTGATGAGAAGTTGACTCTCAAGACGACCCATAAAAATGTTGGCATATGAAGGTGCCATCTTTGTTCCCATAGCCGTACCTTGTATTTGGAGGTAATGCTTGCCGTTAAATTCAAAGTTGTTACACTTGAGAATGAGAGCCAACAACTCCACCAGTGTGTCTGTGGGAGGGTCTTGAAATTCTCTTGTGTTCCAAACTTCCTTACAGGCTAATATCCCATCTTCGTGGGGGATATTTGTGTAGAGGGATGTGACGTCCATGGATACTAACAGTGTGTTATCTGGAAGTTGCTAGGAGTCTGTTTTTCGAAGGTAGTCTGTGGTATCTTGCACATATGAGTTTAATTTGGTAACATGTGGCCTAAGATGGAAATCAACAAACTCGGAAATGCGTTCAGTTGGATGGCTATTTGCAGATACAATAGGTCTACCGGGATTACCAGGTTTGTGAATTTTAGGCAGGAGATAAAATCTACCAGCCTTCGGGTTTTGCACCGATAAGTATTCAAAATTGTCTTCGCTGATAATCCCGGAGTCTAACATCTTATTAAGTGTGTTTGTGACTTTATTCTGATATTCAAGTGTAGGGTCATTTTCAAGTTCTTCGTAAAAATTGGTGTCCTTAAGCTGGCGCTCTGCTTCAGAGATATAATGTTCTTTATCCATGACCACCACTGCTGACCCTTTGTCCGCAGGCTTTATAACAATAGCATCGTTGTTTTTTAATGAGCGAAGGGCTTTCTTTTCAAGTTTTGTTAAATTTTCATGTGATTTAAGAGTTGAATGGGTCGATGCGATGTCTGATTCGACGTTATGTATAAAGGTCTCTAATGCAGTTGACTGTTTCGGTGGTTCCCATGTGCTCTTGCATTTAAATTGAGGGAATTTTTCGTCGTCATCTTGTTGGGTGGATGGTGGAGATTGGGATCCTCTGACAACTCTGTTTTGATGACTAGAGATGGAGGATAAGATAGAGTCAGAGGAAACGTCTGGATGGTTTTCTATAGAGGAGCTATTGTCATATAAAGGTTCTGGCTCAGTAAAATGGGACTTTAGTCTTAGCCTTCTGCTGAACTCTTTGTTGTCACTAATAAGTCGACCACGGTCAAAGTTTGGTGGTTTAGGACAGAAGTTCAGTCCTTTGGATAGTAAAGAGATCTCTTGTTTATTGAGTTCGGAACTAGAAAGATTTATAACGGTGTTGTTGGCATTTGTGTTAGGGGAGCATAAAGGTTTCGTTCGTTTGAATCTCCGAGCTCTGTGCGTTTTTTGCAGATGGTTAGATGATCTAATCTTAGGCTTGTATGATACTGATTGAAGAGATTGTAGTTTTTTAGTTTTCTTCTCAGTAAGCTGTTTTAATGTATTCGATACATTCAGATGCATTTTATTTTCAAGGATGGTGAATGACCGAGAATCGATTTCTTTCTTGAGATCAGACTTTAATTTGTTTTGTGTAGAATTTAGATTTTGTAGTTGTAATTTCAAGTGGCCCAACAACAGAATTATGAGATTAAACGATGCATGTGCCAAAATAGCATCCCACCTTGCCAAAAAACGTGCTGATGGTTTTCCCGGTGTACTAGGACGAAGATTGATTTTAAGTCCTTTAGGGATTTTCGAGTCGTCCAAACAGCTTGACATGAATTTCAGATGGCTGTCAAGTTTTGCGATTTGAATTGCATTCGCCAATAAATTTCTTTTTCTTGTCTCCATTTTATGAATGTAAGTTGTGGTCTACATACAGGGAAAGAATTACGGATCCGAAGATACACGGTATTGTAAATAATGATATATGAGGAGAAAAATAAAAATACCAACGTAATTACTTTCTGAAACACTGGATCCAAAAGGATTCAAGAACAGTAAAATAATAAGATAAATATGAGAAATATATTTGCTCAAACAGTGTTACAATTTACGGATTATTAAATATAACCCAAGCGCTTTCGAAACATAATGTTTCTTCTTCAGGGGTTTTAAATAAACTGAATCATAGCTAATTTGACCTACGTACTTACGCTAGCCAATAAACCTTAAAAATAACAATTAGTTGACCCAAAATGGTCTTCGTGACCTAATTAATCGTTATTGTGACCTAAATTGGCCTGAATTATATAAAGTAACGCGGATTTGACCTGAGCGATACCGCTAGTCAACCAAAGTAAAGTATAGCAAATGCCTGAGCTGAATGATATGCATGACCTTGTTTGACCCAAATTATCTACTTGACCTGTTAAAACTGAAATTTTACCTGAATTTAACCTGTCTATCTCCGTTAGTCAACCATCGTGAGGTGTTGCTAATATATAACACGAATTATCGTTGTGACCTAATTAAGCGTCACTTTTGTTGATTCCGAATGGTTGGATAGTATTCAATCGTCTAATCCAATAGGTCTCCCGTGATTTTCGTTCTTTGTCTGTCCATTCAGTGTTAGCCTCAATACAGCACAAGACAACGTCGTTGAATGAATGACCGTTTCCATGAAAATGTTCAGCCACAGGAGATCTATTGAAACGGCGTGTTTTCCAATCGGATCTATGCAAATTCATGCGTTTATTTATCTGTAGTTTTGTTTCGCCCACATATTGTTTGTGGCATTTAGAACATGTAAGGAGATAGACAGCGTTTGCAGTTTTGCAGGTGTAAGTACCCTTTACAGTAGAAATTGCACCAAGTTGGGACTTAAAGGTCTGCATATCGTTCATGATTCGACATGTTTGGCATCTTGCTGCCTGGCAAGGGCCAGAGTGTCCAGGCGAAGCAATAGGTGTCGAATGGTCAATTTTTGCTTTTACAAGGATGTCTCTGAGGGATTTTGGCCTGCGGTAAGCGACAACTGGTTTCTCAGGGAACATTTTGTTGAGTTTGCTCGAGGCCTCGATTTTTGACCAATGTTTGTCAATAATTGAGCTTATTTTTGGCAAGTTGGGATGATACGTCACCACAAATGGTATCCTGTTTGATTTTTTAATCTTACTTTTGTATAGTAGTAGGTTTTGTCGTGGTACGGCAGCGGCTTCGGCTATGGCAGCAGAGACGGCATCTTTTCTATAACCTCTATTAAGTAGATGTTCTATTAGCTCCCTGGTGCGTGCCTCAAAAGAGCTTTCTTGTGTGCAGATTCTGCGAATTCTGAGAGCCAAACTGTATGGGATGTTTTTGCAACAGTGTCTTGGGTGGCAGCTTGTTGGAAGTAAATATTGGTGTTTATCTGTTGGTTTAGAATATAAATCAACGGTTTGTTCATTGCCTTCTATGTGCGATACAGTGTCCAGGAAAACATGTTGGTCATTTGATATCTCAGAAGTAAATTTTATAGATGGATGAAAAGTGTTAGCAGTGGACAGAAATTCCTGAAGTTCGTCGGGGCCATGACACCACTTCATGTCAATGTCGTCAATGAATCGCAGCCATGAGAGTGGCTTGTATGGTACCGTGATGAGAAGTTGACTCTCAAGACGACCCATAAAAATGTTGGCATATGAAGGTGCCATCTTTGTTCCCATAGCCGTACCTTGTATTTGGAGGTAATGCTTGCCGTTAAATTCAAAGTTGTTACACTTGAGAATGAGAGCCAACAACTCCACCAGTGTGTCTGTGGGAGGGTCTTGAAATTCTCTTGTGTTCCAAACTTCCTTACAGGCTAATATCCCATCTTCGTGGGGGATATTTGTGTAGAGGGATGTGACGTCCATGGATACTAACAGTGTGTTATCTGGAAGTTGCTGGGAGTCTGTTTTTCGAAGGTAGTCTGTGGTATCTTGCACATATGAGTTTAATTTGGTAACATGTGGCCTAAGATGGAAATCAACAAACTCGGAAATGCGTTCAGTTGGATGGCTATTTGCAGATACAATAGGTCTACCGGGATTACCAGGTTTGTGAATTTTAGGCAGGAGATAAAATCTACCAGCCTTCGGGTTTTGCACCGATAAGTATTCAAAATTGTCTTCGCTGATAATCCCGGAGTCTAACATCTTATTAAGTGTGTTTGTGACTTTATTCTGATATTCAAGTGTAGGGTCATTTTCAAGTTCTTCGTAAAAATTGGTGTCCTTAAGCTGGCGCTCTGCTTCAGAGATATAATGTTCTTTATCCATGACCACCACTGCTGACCCTTTGTCCGCAGGCTTTATAACAATAGCATCGTTGTTTTTTAATGAGCGAAGGGCTTTCTTTTCAAGTTTTGTTAAATTTTCATGTGATTTAAGAGTTGAATGGGTCGATGCGATGTCTGATTCGACGTTATGTATAAAGGTCTCTAATGCAGTTGACTGTTTCGGTGGTTCCCATGTGCTCTTGCATTTAAATTGAGGGAATTTTTCGTCGTCATCTTGTTGGGTGGATGGTGGAGATTGGGATCCTCTGACAACTCTGTTTTGATGACTAGAGATGGAGGATAAGATAGAGTCAGAGGAAACGTCTGGATGGTTTTCTATAGAGGAGCTATTGTCATATAAAGGTTCTGGCTCAGTAAAATGGGACTTTAGTCTTAGCCTTCTGCTGAACTCTTTGTTGTCACTAATAAGTCGACCACGGTCAAAGTTTGGTGGTTTAGGACAGAAGTTCAGTCCTTTGGATAGTAAAGAGATCTCTTGTTTATTGAGTTCGGAACTAGAAAGATTTATAACGGTGTTGTTGGCATTTGTGTTAGGGGAGCATAAAGGTTTCGTTCGTTTGAATCTCCGAGCTCTGTGCGTTTTTTGCAGATGGTTAGATGATCTAATCTTAGGCTTGTATGATACTGATTGAAGAGATTGTAGTTTTTTAGTTTTCTTCTCAGTAAGCTGTTTTAATGTATTCGATACATTCAGATGCATTTTATTTTCAAGGATGGTGAATGACCGAGAATCGATTTCTTTCTTGAGATCAGACTTTAATTTGTTTTGTGTAGAATTTAGATTTTGTAGTTGTAATTTCAAGTGGCCCAACAACAGAATTATGAGATTAAACGATGCATGTGCCAAAATAGCATCCCACCTTGCCAAAAAACGTGCTGATGGTTTTCCCGGTGTACTAGGACGAAGATTGATTTTAAGTCCTTTAGGGATTTTCGAGTCGTCCAAACAGCTTGACATGAATTTCAGATGGCTGTCAAGTTTTGCGATTTGAATTGCATTCGCCAATAAATTTCTTTTTCTTGTCTCCATTTTATGAATGTAAGTTGTGGTCTACATACAGGGAAAGAATTACGGATCCGAAGATACACGGTATTGTAAATAATGATATATGAGGAGAAAAATAAAAATACCAACGTAATTACTTTCTGAAACACTGGATCCAAAAGGATTCAAGAACAGTAAAATAATAAGATAAATATGAGAAATATATTTGCTCAAACAGTGTTACAATTTACGGATTATTAAATATAACCCAAGCGCTTTCGAAACATAATGTTTCTTCTTCAGGGGTTTTAAATAAACTGAATCATAGCTAATTTGACCTACGTACTTACGCTAGCCAATAAACCTTAAAAATAACAATTAGTTGACCCAAAATGGTCTTCGTGACCTAATTAATCGTTATTGTGACCTAAATTGGCCTGAATTATATAAAGTAACGCGGATTTGACCTGAGCGATACCGCTAGTCAACCAAAGTAAAGTATAGCAAATGCCTGAGCTGAATGATATGCATGACCTTGTTTGACCCAAATTATCTACTTGACCTGTTAAAACTGAAATTTTACCTGAATTTAACCTGTCTATCTCCGTTAGTCAACCATCGTGAGGTGTTGCTAATATATAACACGAATTATCGTTGTGACCTAATTAAGCGTCACTTTTGTTGATTCCGAATGGTTGGATAGTATTCAATCGTCTAATCCAATAGGTCTCCCGTGATTTTCGTTCTTTGTCTGTCCATTCAGTGTTAGCCTCAATACAGCACAAGACAACGTCGTTGAATGAATGACCGTTTCCATGAAAATGTTCAGCCACAGGAGATCTATTGAAACGGCGTGTTTTCCAATCGGATCTATGCAAATTCATGCGTTTATTTATCTGTAGTTTTGTTTCGCCCACATATTGTTTGTGGCATTTAGAACATGTAAGGAGATAGACAGCGTTTGCAGTTTTGCAGGTGTAAGTACCCTTTACAGTAGAAATTGCACCAAGTTGGGACTTAAAGGTCTGCATATCGTTCATGATTCGACATGTCTGGCATCTTGCTGCCTGGCAAGGGCCAGAGTGTCCAGGCGAAGCAATAGGTGTCGAATGGTCAATTTTTGCTTTTACAAGGATGTCTCTGAGGGATTTTGGCCTGCGGTAAGCGACAACTGGTTTCTCAGGGAACATTTTGTTGAGTTTGCTCGAGGCCTCGATTTTTGACCAATGTTTGTCAATAATTGAGCTTATTTTTGGCAAGTTGGGATGATACGTCACCACAAATGGTATCCTGTTTGATTTTTTAATCTTACTTTTGTATAGTAGTAGGTTTTGTCGTGGTACGGCAGCGGCTTCGGCTATGGCAGCAGAGACGGCATCTTTTCTATAACCTCTATTAAGTAGATGTTCTGTTAGCTCCCTGGTGCGTGCCTCAAAAGAGCTTTCTTGTGTGCAGATTCTGCGAATTCTGAGAGCCAAACTGTATGGGATGTTTTTGCAACAGTGTCTTGGGTGGCAGCTTGTTGGAAGTAAATATTGGTGTTTATCTGTTGGTTTAGAATATAAATCAACGGTTTGTTCATTGCCTTCTATGTGCGATACAGTGTCCAGGAAAACATGTTGGTCATTTGATATCTCAGAAGTAAATTTTATAGATGGATGAAAAGTGTTAGCAGTGGACAGAAATTCCTGAAGTTCGTCGGGGCCATGACACCACTTCATGTCAATGTCGTCAATGAATCGCAGCCATGAGAGTGGCTTGTATGGTACCGTGATGAGAAGTTGACTCTCAAGACGACCCATAAAAATGTTGGCATATGAAGGTGCCATCTTTGTTCCCATAGCCGTACCTTGTATTTGGAGGTAATGCTTGCCGTTAAATTCAAAGTTGTTACACTTGAGAATGAGAGCCAACAACTCCACCAGTGTGTCTGTGGGAGGGTCTTGAAATTCTCTTGTGTTCCAAACTTCCTTACAGGCTAATATCCCATCTTCGTGGGGGATATTTGTGTAGAGGGATGTGACGTCCATGGATACTAACAGTGTGTTATCTGGAAGTTGCTGGGAGTCTGTTTTTCGAAGGTAGTCTGTGGTATCTTGCACATATGAGTTTAATTTGGTAACATGTGGCCTAAGATGGAAATCAACAAACTCGGAAATGCGTTCAGTTGGATGGCTATTTGCAGATACAATAGGTCTACCGGGATTACCAGGTTTGTGAATTTTAGGCAGGAGATAAAATCTACCAGCCTTCGGGTTTTGCACCGATAAGTATTCAAAATTGTCTTCGCTGATAATCCCGGAGTCTAACATCTTATTAAGTGTGTTTGTGACTTTATTCTGATATTCAAGTGTAGGGTCATTTTCAAGTTCTTCGTAAAAATTGGTGTCCTTAAGCTGGCGCTCTGCTTCAGAGATATAATGTTCTTTATCCATGACCACCACTGCTGACCCTTTGTCCGCAGGCTTTATAACAATAGCATCGTTGTTTTTTAATGAGCGAAGGGCTTTCTTTTCAAGTTTTGTTAAATTTTCATGTGATTTAAGAGTTGAATGGGTCGATGCGATGTCTGATTCGACGTTATGTATAAAGGTCTCTAATGCAGTTGACTGTTTCGGTGGTTCCCATGTGCTCTTGCATTTAAATTGAGGGAATTTTTCGTCGTCATCTTGTTGGGTGGATGGTGGAGATTGGGATCCTCTGACAACTCTGTTTTGATGACTAGAGATGGAGGATAAGATAGAGTCAGAGGAAACGTCTGGATGGTTTTCTATAGAGGAGCTATTGTCATATAAAGGTTCTGGCTCAGTAAAATGGGACTTTAGTCTTAGCCTTCTGCTGAACTCTTTGTTGTCACTAATAAGTCGACCACGGTCAAAGTTTGGTGGTTTAGGACAGAAGTTCAGTCCTTTGGATAGTAAAGAGATCTCTTGTTTATTGAGTTCGGAACTAGAAAGATTTATAACGGTGTTGTTGGCATTTGTGTTAGGGGAGCATAAAGGTTTCGTTCGTTTGAATCTCCGAGCTCTGTGCGTTTTTTGCAGATGGTTAGATGATCTAATCTTAGGCTTGTATGATACTGATTGAAGAGATTGTAGTTTTTTAGTTTTCTTCTCAGTAAGCTGTTTTAATGTATTCGATACATTCAGATGCATTTTATTTTCAAGGATGGTGAATGACCGAGAATCGATTTCTTTCTTGAGATCAGACTTTAATTTGTTTTGTGTAGAATTTAGATTTTGTAGTTGTAATTTCAAGTGGCCCAACAACAGAATTATGAGATTAAACGATGCATGTGCCAAAATAGCATCCCACCTTGCCAAAAAAACGTGCTGATGGTTTTCCCGGTGTACTAGGACGAAGATTGATTTTAAGTCCTTTAGGGATTTTCGAGTCGTCCAAACAGCTTGACATGAATTTCAGATGGCTGTCAAGTTTTGCGATTTGAATTGCATTCGCCAATAAATTTCTTTTTCTTGTCTCCATTTTATGAATGTAAGTTGTGGTCTACATACAGGGAAAGAATTACGGATCCGAAGATACACGGTATTGTAAATAATGATATATGAGGAGAAAAATAAAAATACCAACGTAATTACTTTCTGAAACACTGGATCCAAAAGGATTCAAGAACAGTAAAATAATAAGATAAATATGAGAAATATATTTGCTCAAACAGTGTTACAATTTACGGATTATTAAATATAACCCAAGCGCTTTCGAAACATAATGTTTCTTCTTCAGGGGTTTTAAATAAACTGAATCATAGCTAATTTGACCTACGTACTTACGCTAGCCAATAAACCTTAAAAATAACAATTAGTTGACCCAAAATGGTCTTCGTGACCTAATTAATCGTTATTGTGACCTAAATTGGCCTGAATTATATAAAGTAACGCGGATTTGACCTGAGCGATACCGCTAGTCAACCAAAGTAAAGTATAGCAAATGCCTGAGCTGAATGATATGCATGACCTTGTTTGACCCAAATTATCTACTTGACCTGTTAAAACTGAAATTTTACCTGAATTTAACCTGTCTATCTCCGTTAGTCAACCATCGTGAGGTGTTGCTAATATATAACACGAATTATCGTTGTGACCTAATTAAGCGTCACTTTTGTTGATTCCGAATGGTTGGATAGTATTCAATCGTCTAATCCAATAGGTCTCCCGTGATTTTCGTTCTTTGTCTGTCCATTCAGTGTTAGCCTCAATACAGCACAAGACAACGTCGTTGAATGAATGACCGTTTCCATGAAAATGTTCAGCCACAGGAGATCTATTGAAACGGCGTGTTTTCCAATCGGATCTATGCAAATTCATGCGTTTATTTATCTGTAGTTTTGTTTCGCCCACATATTGTTTGTGGCATTTAGAACATGTAAGGAGATAGACAGCGTTTGCAGTTTTGCAGGTGTAAGTACCCTTTACAGTAGAAATTGCACCAAGTTGGGACTTAAAGGTCTGCATATCGTTCATGATTCGACATGTTTGGCATCTTGCTGCCTGGCAAGGGCCAGAGTGTCCAGGCGAAGCAATAGGTGTCGAATGGTCAATTTTTGCTTTTACAAGGATGTCTCTGAGGGATTTTGGCCTGCGGTAAGCGACAACTGGTTTCTCAGGGAACATTTTGTTGAGTTTGCTCGAGGCCTCGATTTTTGACCAATGTTTGTCAATAATTGAGCTTATTTTTGGCAAGTTGGGATGATACGTCACCACAAATGGTATCCTGTTTGATTTTTTAATCTTACTTTTGTATAGTAGTAGGTTTTGTCGTGGTACGGCAGCGGCTTCGGCTATGGCAGCAGAGACGGCATCTTTTCTATAACCTCTATTAAGTAGATGTTCTATTAGCTCCCTGGTGCGTGCCTAAAAAGAGCTTTCTTGTGTGCAGATTCTGCGAATTCTGAGAGCCAAACTGTATGGGATGTTTTTGCAACAGTGTCTTGGGTGGCAGCTTGTTGGAAGTAAATATTGGTGTTTATCTGTTGGTTTAGAATATAAATCAACGGTTTGTTCATTGCCTTCTATGTGCGATACAGTGTCCAGGAAAACATGTTGGTCATTTGATATCTCAGAAGTAAATTTTATAGATGGATGAAAAGTGTTAGCAGTGGACAGAAATTCCTGAAGTTCGTCGGGGCCATGACACCACTTCATGTCAATGTCGTCAATGAATCGCAGCCATGAGAGTGGCTTGTATGGTACCGTGATGAGAAGTTGACTCTCAAGACGACCCATAAAAATGTTGGCATATGAAGGTGCCATCTTTGTTCCCATAGCCGTACCTTGTATTTGGAGGTAATGCTTGCCGTTAAATTCAAAGTTGTTACACTTGAGAATGAGAGCCAACAACTCCACCAGTGTGTCTGTGGGAGGGTCTTGAAATTCTCTTGTGTTCCAAACTTCCTTACAGGCTAATATCCCATCTTCGTGGGGGATATTTGTGTAGAGGGATGTGACGTCCATGGATACTAACAGTGTGTTATCTGGAAGTTGCTGGGAGTCTGTTTTTCGAAGGTAGTCTGTGGTATCTTGCACATATGAGTTTAATTTGGTAACATGTGGCCTAAGATGGAAATCAACAAACTCGGAAATGCGTTCAGTTGGATGGCTATTTGCAGATACAATAGGTCTACCGGGATTACCAGGTTTGTGAATTTTAGGCAGGAGATAAAATCTACCAGCCTTCGGGTTTTGCACCGATAAGTATTCAAAATTGTCTTCGCTGATAATCCCGGAGTCTAACATCTTATTAAGTGTGTTTGTGACTTTATTCTGATATTCAAGTGTAGGGTCATTTTCAAGTTCTTCGTAAAAATTGGTGTCCTTAAGCTGGCGCTCTGCTTCAGAGATATAATGTTCTTTATCCATGACCACCACTGCTGACCCTTTGTCCGCAGGCTTTATAACAATAGCATCGTTGTTTTTTAATGAGCGAAGGGCTTTCTTTTCAAGTTTTGTTAAATTTTCATGTGATTTAAGAGTTGAATGGGTCGATGCGATGTCTGATTCGACGTTATGTATAAAGGTCTCTAATGCAGTTGACTGTTTCGGTGGTTCCCATGTGCTCTTGCATTTAAATTGAGGGAATTTTTCGTCGTCATCTTGTTGGGTGGATGGTGGAGATTGGGATCCTCTGACAACTCTGTTTTGATGACTAGAGATGGAGGATAAGATAGAGTCAGAGGAAACGTCTGGATGGTTTTCTATAGAGGAGCTATTGTCATATAAAGGTTCTGGCTCAGTAAAATGGGACTTTAGTCTTAGCCTTCTGCTGAACTCTTTGTTGTCACTAATAAGTCGACCACGGTCAAAGTTTGGTGGTTTAGGACAGAAGTTCAGTCCTTTGGATAGTAAAGAGATCTCTTGTTTATTGTATGGCGCGCGAACGGGGTCAAAAGTCAGAATACCGCTATACCCACAAAATAATGGAGGTATACCGATAAAAATGAGGGTATACTTACATATTTTTTATCGGTTTACCGATAAATATGGAGGTACACCTACAAATTGTGGGTAAACCGCCATAATATTACCGGTATACCTACAATATTTAGCGGTACACCGGTATTATTATGGGTTTACCTATAATAATGAGGGTATACCTATAATTTTTCCGTCAACCAATCAGAGGAGGCGTTTTATCCAGCATTTGCTATCACAGTCACGGGCATTTTTCGTAAGTATTTCGGAATGAAAAATGTCATATTTATCAAAGAATAGTGAAAATATTTTATAATTGAGTTAGTAGAATATAATAAAATAATAATTGAGTGTTTTTCTTACCCTGTTCACATGCTTTTATTTCATTAGTGTTTCCGTGACGTCACTCGCACTTGTTAGGTTATCCGATTTTTAACTTTATAAATAGACGACTTTTTCGAGATTATTTTAGTGTCAATAAAATGAATTTATTTAAAACCAAACAATATGTAAAATATGAGTAAACAGCAAAAGAAAGATCCATTATGTAAAGAATGGCTATGAATAACATCAAGTTTCCGATTTTTTTTAAGGGCCATTTATCCACTTATTTCACATCTCTTTAAATCAACGATCATTATGAAATTAACTGAACATATTTATTTCATCCTAAAGGGGCAATATGTGTGAAACAAAGAAATTAGCATTGATTGGACAATAAAAGTCTGACCAATTTCCTGTGTATACCTGTCATCGAGTTTTATGACACCTCGATATTTAAATAGCTAACCTTAAACATTACTGTTGAAAGGAAAAAAAAAATATTTAATATCAACAGGCATGTTAGATAACTCAATAGATCATAGATTGATTCAGAATGATTGATCGGTAGATGAATCTTTTTATTAAACGGCGTTTGAAGACTTTGAGATTACTACAACAAATTGTTTTTGATTAGAGCGAAATTCAACGTAGTAAGAAATGCCAGAATTATATATGACATATGAGGAAATGTCAGATATACGTGTGCAAAATCATATTTCACTAGATCGATAATCAAAATGCCATTTATGTAATTCAATTTAATTGTGTCCCTTGCATTTCTATTCATTGAGGTATGGAGAGATTTGTTTTTAAATTTATTGGGGTATTGCACCAAAACTACTACCACTTTCGCATGAATCCGTTTCGCGAGATAATACAATATGATTTTGTTTTTAGTTTCATACCCCAATATTTCATACCCCAATATATTAAAAAAAAAGCATGATTTTTTTATGTTAGATACGTGCCCTTTTGGGTTTGTTTAGTTTGATAGTTATTACGGAAAGATAGAGTATACACTATAAATAAAAAGGGAAATGGAATAAGTCTAAAATTAATACCATAATAATAATAAATAAATAAATAAATAAAAATATCACAAAAAGGAAAAATCAATTAGTAAAAGGGGAAATTCAAAAGCAATCCATATTGAAACATACATCAAATATATGGCTAAAAGTTAAGTGTATAAATTCTAATAGAAACTGTCTCCTTTTCTCACAAACTTTTGTATATGTCATAATAACTGACTCTCGAAAGTGAACTTCTCATGTGGACAATGAGTAAATTAAGAAAAAAATGATTATGAAAAAAATGTCATATATAATTTTATTTCCTCTCATAATAGTTATTTTGCCAAAAGTTATATTGAAAAATATAGTGGCCTTATCTTTCGTGGCCGAAACGTCATGACCAAAGCGCCCTAGCCAAAAAAGTCCAAGCAAAAACGTCCATGGGCAAAATACAGGTATATTCATTTATTGAACCATGAAATACATTGTCTTATATGATATGTACCAGTCTCTCTCTTTTTTTTTTTTTTTTTTTTTTTTTTTGGCTTCTAAGAAACGCATGTAAATCTAGCACACACTCATTATAAAATGAAATTACGGAGAAATTTTTGTTTGAAATATTTCGAAAATGTATCAAAATTTCCCTTCATTGTATAATGCCGGATTTATCATTTATACAAATGAAAAAATATTGAAAATGAATTTGTGCATTGATAAATATTAAGAAAAGGTTTGTTTATTAATTCATATAATATAACGCACGAGTTAAACTGGCTGTCTGCAACACATTTGAATTCCCAAATATGGCGTTGAAGATATAACAACATTTAAATCTAGCGTTGTATACGTGTACATATAATTAACTTTTTATCTGAACCCGATTAAATTTCCCAAGTGTGAGAATAAAGAATATACAAACTAACTTCCTATATGGGTGTAAAATCAGGTGAAAAGCCAGAATGCCACAATAAAGAAACAGTCAATCAAAAAACACGGACAGACGGACGGACATACGGACGGATAAATATATGGAACAAAACACCGAAATTTAAGTAAGAAAACCCACTATAGTTCAACCGCGGTATACGAAAACGCGGGAAATTGTGGAATAGCCAGAAGTAGGGGTGGTCTTAACTGAAATTTATCAAACGTGAGATAACGGTACTTAATTACAAATGTAATCACGTATATACTGATCGAGTAAAGACACTCATCAAGAAAAACACTTTTTTTCTCCCAATGGATATCCAATGCCTTTTGACGTTTCAATTTTAGTTTCTAAATGACGAAGTCGATTTCGAAAGCATGTTACTTTTACGCTATGACACATGAAGTTCATATATGTAATTCAAAGGATGTTTAGAAAACCAGTAGTTTTGTGTTTCTGTGATCCTTCAGTATAGTTTAAAAACCGTTAGAGCAAAAAATTCATTGGTCCCAATTTATCTATATTAAACTCGTCGAAAGTTTGTTTATAAACATTCCGATAGCATGGTTTACAATAGATGTCGTGCAGTTGTTAACACCACCGTTCCCCCACAAAACCTTTCGCCTAGTTTACATTTGCCACGGTCGCCGTACGATATCGCAGCCTGCGATTTCTTGTATGATATTTTTGACATCGTAAGATTTTATTTTCTACGGCGTATGTTTTTACAAAACCGCGCGGTGTCCGCACTGATTTTCATAAAACTATTACAAGAATAATTGAGGTGCCAATATGGCGATCTCAAGGTAATCGTGCGATCATCGCACGGATTCCATGCGATTTGTCAATTATTTATACTGTAAATCATGCGGTCGCCGTACGATCATTGTACGGTACCCGCCCGGGGATCGAACAATGATCCGTTAAAGACATATAGGCAAAACATCGCACGGTGGCCGTGTGATTTTCGTGCGGCGATCGTGTGATGCCTCTACGGTCTCCTCGCGGTCTTGCAATTTAAAAAAAAAAAAAAAAAAACAATTTTTATAACTATCTTTTATACAAAATTGCAAGTGTCCATGGCATCCGTAAAACCGGATGATCGCACGGACACCGTAAGCCTCCGCACGTGCACCGCACGATTTTAAGGATTCGGCGAGTTACAGGCGCCCTACGGGCTCCCTAAGCTAAATATAAACTAAATTTAATTCCCATCTCTACAGTGGTTAGAGGTACTCAGTCCTGTATGCTACACAAAGAAGAGTTCTTGCACACCTTGTTCTTATTCAAAACTTAGTATTCGTGGATTTTCGGACTCGAACCCTCGTTCTTTACTTTGCCAACTAAGAAGTGATCATGACCTATTTACAAGATTTTTGCACAAATCATTATATTTTTAGGACAAAACTTACGAACTTGTCTATGTCTCTTCACTGGACCATTCAGCTTTAAAATCAACATCATCCCAAAAAATCGTGGAATGATTTGATCGATTTAAATGCAATTATGATCGTTTTGAATGATTCGAAGTGTGATTTGGGAGCGTTTTCGAGTGATCGGAAAGATTCTTTGGAATGTGTGAATCGCCACAAAATGAGGATTGAGTGCCAATTTCACGATGTTATAAACTGTAACTAACTAACATCTAATATGCCTAACTAGTACCTTTTTAGCTCCACTGGCTGAAAGCCACTGGGGCTATTGTCATGGCGTTGTGTCCGTCGTGCGTCCGTCCGTCCGTGCGTCCGGTCGTAAACTTTTTCTTTAAAAATCTTCTTCTCAGAAACTACTTGATGGATTTCAACCAAACTTCATAGGAATGATCCTTGGGTGACCCTCTTTCAAAGTTGTTCAAGAAATTTTGATCCAATAAAAAACATGGATTTAATGGGCGTGGCTAATTTCCAAATATGGTAAAAAGTGACTTTTCTCAGGTTCTTACTAATGGATATCAACCAAATTTTACATGAATGATCCTTGGGTGACCCTTTATCAGTCTACCAAAAATTATTGTGATCGGATGAAAAATATGTATTTTATGGGCGGAGGTCATTTCTCTATATGTTATATAGTGGATACTTTGAAAATTGTTTTCTCAGAATCTAACTGATAGATATTTACCAAATTTTACATGAATGATCCTTGGGTGACCCTTTATCAGTCTACCAAAAAATATTGTGATCAGATGAAAAATATGTATTTTATGGGCGGAGGTCATTTCTCTTTATGTTATATAGTGGAAACTTTGAAAATCATTTTCTCAGAATGTTACTGATGGATATCAATCAAACTTCATAAGTATGATCCTTGGGTGATCCATTATCATCCAGCCAAATATTATTGTGATTTGAAGACAAATATGTCTTTTATGGGCAGAGGTAATTTCTCTATATGTTATAATAGTGGAAACTTTGAAAATCATTTTAACATCAGTAGAAGCCAAAATATCTGAAAATCTAATCAAAACTTAGATTTGCTATTACAAGAAATTCAAGCCTGTGGAGCGACACAAGCCATTCATGGCTTTCTAGTTTATTGTTGCTATACCCTGTAGTAAAGGAGTGGGCGGGGGTACACTAACTGACAGACTGTCTGTCTGTATATATACACACTGTAGTATCGATCATATCATTTATTTTGTATGCCGTAAAAATGTTCCTGCGTTTTGTGATATATTCAATTTTTAATACAGTCCTTTTCCCTTCTTTATATACTCAAACGCAAAAGAAACTAGGCATTGTGTTAAGGGTCTTTTTGCAGGCATGTATTATTTATCTAATATGACCTGGCACTCATTAACTTCCGCCAGTGTTCGAGTATTTCCACAGCGTAAAATATCGTTTAAAGTACCGTTGTATTCATATTATATTACATAGGCTAAAGAAGTCGCTGTAGAACATTTGAATTATACCTTCTTTGACTTACATAGAATATATTAACAAATTTTTTGTCTTGATTTAAATATGTATTCAATTTTAAAGAACTTTTTTTAAGAGTATATATGACCTAGACCTAAACAAATTTGTTCCAAAGTTTAGATAATTTAACAATTTACAAGATGGGATGGTTCTTTTGGAAACCAAATATTGTATAGATATGTGATATTTATTAAACTGCGTAAGGGGTCAAGATAAAAAATATAATCTGGTTTCGAACGAACTGAATTGAGGTTTTAGACTCTTCAAAGGATGGATATGAATCAATTTCATTAATATCGGGCATGTCCTCCATGTTGACGTATTACCAGTACAATACAACGTCTCATTGAGTTGACGTAGCGCTGTACGACCAACGGAGGAATGCGGTTCCATTCGACCCGCAAAACCTGCCCCATCTCCTGCAAAATGTTAACATTATGCCTGGCCCTTACTTTTCGACCAAGCAGATCCCAAATATGCTGGGTAGGGTCAAGGTATTTGGAAACGGCTGGCCGCGGCAAGTTCCAACGCCATTTGTATTCAAATATTGCCGCGTGATGCGAGCCGTATGCGGGCGAGCATTGTCTTGCATAAATGTGACAGGGGCGTGCTGGCGGATGAATGGAGGAGGTACAGGTCTTAACATCTGATCAATGTACTCAGCAGCATTTAGATTGCCGTGCACAATTACCAGGTCGGTTTTCAAGTTCCTCATTATCCCACCCCACTCCATGACGCTGCCCCAATCGAACCTGTGTCTTTCAACAATACAGGCGTTAGCGAATCGCTCACCTCTTCTCCTATACACCCGCACTCTGCTGCCATCATGGTAACTAAGGTTGAACCGGATTCGTCGGAAAAGAGAGTTTTAATTCCACTGTCGCCTTCGCCAACGGAGGTGCTGACTGTGTCCAGTGCAGACGAGCAGCGCGATGACGTTGTGTCACTACACTTCCAACGTAAGGTCGCCTGGCTCGTATCGGCCTACGGAGGTGACGAAGTCGTCTGACAACGGTGTCCCTGCTTACACCGTAGCCTAGCTGTAGCAGTAGCCGTCTGGAACTGATGTCCAGCGTGCGTCAATTCAAAATGACGGTCTAATCTGGTTTCAGTTAATCCAGGCCTGCCACTTCTAGGCCGATCTGCAACTGTGTCTGTTTGCCGGAACCTATTGATAGTGATACTGTTACAATTAAAGGCACGGACAACATCGGCAGCAGTGGTACCTCCACAGAGCATCAACAACGCCTAAATTCCTTATTTTCAGATAGCAGTGGCATAGCAGAGTTTGATTTTTCTTAATTGGCCGCCGTCATAGCGCAGTTGGTAGCGCGTCGGACTGTCAACCTAGAGGTTCCGGGTTCCATCCACGACTGTGGCACTCATCCTGTCTGTTTGTTTATACGATGGGGGCTCGCCGGGATTCAGCCATTGAGCCATTTATGTCGGCATGGTACCGACTTTGTTAGTACACGAAGAAGAATGCTGCTTAGATATGCTTATGCTCATCAATATATGATGGCTCTAAATAGTGAGTGTGTTATTGGAGACCACTCTCACCACTGTCCTGCATAGCTTCTTTGGTTTAAATAAAATGTCTGACACCTGCGTCAACGAAGATCTTCTTTGGCTCAGTGGTAAGCGCATTGGACTCGCAAACCAATTATTCTAATATTACTCACGCGTGGATTCGACACCGGCCCACGTCGGTTATTTTCAGCTACAGTTAAAAACATCGTGAAATTGACGCTCATTCTGATCAAAATCATTCTAAATCATTCACTCAGCGCTCCGTTCATTCATTCCAAACACTCACTCAATTCGATCAAAAACGCTTCAAAATTATTAGAAAACATTTCGAAATTGTTCAAGACGATCGATATTTAATTCAAATAATTCAAATTATTCTACGATTTTATTGGCTAGTGTCGATTTCTTTAGAATCTGTTTTGTTCACGAAGACACAAAAACAGAAAAGTACGTATAAATTATTAAAAAGGAGGTAATTAATATCGCTAATTTTGTTCATCCTGAACAACATCAGCGATATTGGATTACCTTCCGTTAATTTCGCTCAAAACTAGCTTAAATAAGATTCAAATCAATTCCAAAATTATTCCAAATTCAATCATCTTGTCAATTTCACGATGTTCTTAAGTTGCGGACAGTTTGTTTATAATAGTACTGACAAGAGTGGTTGTGCAGAGACAAATCTACAACAAAGGGTATATCTCTGGACGAGGTAGTAAGAACGTCAGATGCGACCTCACTATTTACTCGTCTTGCATATCACTACGCTGTTGTATCGGGCGTAGTAATCTATACCTCGGGAATAAGTTGTTTTTGGCGGACTCAGCGTTTTATAGTGAGCATACCGTTCAACATTTTTCCTTAGAAACGATTTCGAAATGTGGCATAAGACACCTATAGGTAAATGGAACCATTGGTTTCCCTCGCCTAAAATAGCCTTGCTAAAAGGATTCAAAAATTGGAGTGCATGACTTCAAATGTTACCTTGCCTCTTTATAACCAGGCCTTCAGCGCTTTTAACGCTTTGATTTTAACAAGGGAGTTAACATTAAGATCTCATTTTCTTGCCGCAGCTTAAAATTACCAGACAGCATCAATATGCCCATGGTCACGTTTTCATCAACTTCCATGCATATATGAAGAAGTGTGAACAAGAATTCTGAAATTTAACTTTTAATTATAGGCATCTTTTTCTCGTGTTGCTCATTCAACCAGAAATACTTTAAAAAATCTGCAATCATTGTGATGATACAATTATTCTGTGCAAGTTTGAAGGCAATCCGATGAAAACTGCAGGCTCTTGACTGCTATAGAGGATTTTATTATTAAATTTTTTAACACCCATGATGCTTCATAGATTGAACCCCTTTTCGAAAGGAACCATCCTAGTTATAGTTGTTTTGGTACAATCATACTGAGCAAGTTTGAAATAATCGGGTGAAAAGAAAACGGACTCTAACGTTTACTTTAAACTTTGACGAGAATAGTCTAATTAAATTTTCAATTGGCCCTTTTTCCTCCGACGCTTGAGAGATCAGGCTCATTTTGGAAAGGAACCATCATTGTATTTGTACAATCGTTCTGAAAAAGTTTGAAGTCAATCGGATGAAAACTCGGTACTCAAGAGTGTTAACGGAGATTTTCTTGACGCTTGACGGACCTGGCCTATCTTCGCAAGGAACCAGTCTTACTCTAGTGCATTCTTTCTGAGCAAGTTTGAAGACAATCGGGTGGAAACTGTGGACTTTAGAGCGTTTACGAGGATTGTTTAACTAAATTCTCATTCGGCCCCTTTTCCCGCGAGCCTTGACGGATCGGCCCCATTTTTCGAAAGGAACGATCCTTGTTATGGCATAATCATTCTGAGCAACTTTGAAGAAAATCGAACTTAAGTGCGTTGATTTAATTTTCATTAGGCTCCCTTTCCCATTACGTTTGATAGATCTGACCCATTTTCGAAATTAACAACCCTTGTGATTATCCAAACACTCTGACCAAAACAATCGGACAATGGTCTCTAAAGCGTTAACAAGCAAAAGTTAACAGACGGACAGCCAGACGGACGGACGGTCGCCGGACGGAAAACCAGTATCACAATAGCTCTTCTGTTCTGACATTCGGTCAGTAGAGCTAAGACCGGAAATCAATTTGGCAAGGTCATAATTTGAATTTCCAGAAGACTATTCTTTAACGCCTTACGAGGCCCAACCTATTCGGGTATCTTGGTCATATGAAAAAAAAAAGATCTCTCATACACATCAGGATATCGATCCGAGTTGAACCAATTTCGAACTTGTCTGGGATAACATCATTAAAATCATAATGATCACATTCAGTTTATCGGAAAAAAGTGAATACAAGGTAAATGTTGACGACAAATGTCGCACGACGGACATCAACCTAACCACAATAGCTCACATTACGCACTTCGTGCACAGTTGAGCTAAAAGGACAGAAATAAGATTTCCGTTATGCTAAGGGCTTGCATGTCTGTAAATCACGCCGACATTCTGTTTGGCTCTTTTGATCTGACAATTCACATATCAAAATTGTAGTACAAAACTGCCGAGTCCGTCTAACTCAATCCGTAATGCTAAAGTAACATAAAAATCGGCGATGGCGACACGTCGGCGCTATTTATCGTCGGCCGATGAGTGAAAAATAGTTACATTTATAAAAAGAAATACAACAGTTGCACGTAAAAAATTAACCAAGTATTTCTAAGTCCGCTAATGGTTAAAACTTGAACTTCACTGATTTTAACATCAGAGTAACGAATCTTTGTCTAGAGGTTGATATTATGGCCACAGAAGCATGTGTAAAGTTTCAAACCAACAGCTTCAGTAGAAATAGAGATTTGACACATTTGCACCTAAAACCTTAACCAAAGCATTACGCAAACACAGACACTGACGTCGAAGCCCGGATGACAGGAATAGCCCCCCCCCCCCCCAACACTTCTCTACGAATAGTCGAGCTACCAAGAGGCCCTGTATCGTTCCACTGGCTGTAACTGATCTAGATTTGAAAAAGAGATATTTCAAGTATAAAACGTTTTCAGAAAATGGTCACTCACAGAACATTCAGGCCATGTTTTATTGAAATGGGCCAATGGTTTGAGAGGAGATTTAAAATTGAAAATTAGCCTCGCCTCGCAACACCCATATTTGAGAGTCAATTAAAATTTCTTGATCGACTAAGATACATTCATTCAAAGTTTTGTTGAAATCGACACAGTAGATTGGGAGTACAAGATTTTTTACCAAAGAAACATTTCTACCAAGTTTCAATGAAAGCATGCAAAATCAGGCTCGTTGGCCTTGGGCCAGCGGAGTGAAAAACTCCTATGGTGGGGAATATTTGTATCAAGTTATTTCAAAATTCATCTGTTAAGAGTAATTGTTCAGACAAAATCGCTCAGACTGACAGACATGAGGACGGACGACTAACCGACGCATTTAAGGACAAACACCAAAACCTTGTGACAACTATGTTACTAGTAACAGACTTGACAAAAATTGTTGACAACAGTCGGCAAACACTCTAGAATTTTAGGAAAACCCCGAATCCCCCTAATTTTAAGGTTGATTTAGCAAATAATATAGCATCATGAGTGTCTAGAAGTTTTTTTTTTTTATAAGATTTGACCTTGTAACCAAATTTTTACTCCACAAATTTCAAAAGCAACTGAGATTTCGCCGAGACAATCAATCAGACCAATTTTTTGGTTGATTGAGCTAAAAATATGGCCTTTATGGTGTCTAAAATTTTTTTATGAGATAAGGCCTTGTGGCTAAGTATTTGACACTATTTGGCCCAATTTCAAAATTGACCACAATTTCAAGTAGATAATTTACCTGACCAATTTTCAGGTTGATTGAGCAAAACAAACGGCCTGTAAAGTGTTTCAAGTTTTTTTTGAAAGATTTGACCTAGTGACATAGTTTTTGACATCACTTGACCCAATTTTGAACTTGACTGAGATTCCTTCAAGACAATCAATCTGACAAGTTCTCAGGTTGATTGAGCAAAAGGATATGGTTTAAGAGTGTCTTAAAAGGTTAATTTTGACGATGCACAAAGGACAACACACAACAGACAATACACAACCACACAAGCTCACCTTAGCACTTTCTGCTCAGGCGAGCTTAAAACAATTAAACATAAATTGTCAAAATGAATCTGGTATGATTCTATAAAAAAAAACAATTTAATTTATCACATGTTAAGAGTTTCTAATCTGTCAACTCAAACCACCTTATCGCAGTACTTTGCAACTTTCTTGCAACTTTCTCCTTTGGAAAATGGAGTTTCGTAACATTCACAACTTGTGGTCCATTAAATTTGTTTCTTATCAGCACGGGCAATTAGAATCTTTTATAATTTATTGGTATATATGTTCTCTGTTCATGAACTGTCGATCAGTGTTTATGCTTTTTGGAATTGGTCCATCTGTTTCTGTGGTCAATGAGTCTGTGACACACTTCACTGCGACTTTTAACTTTGTTATGCATTATCTTTATCAATAGCATCATCTTGATACACGAATACTTTTTGAGTGGAATCTCTTATGCTTATAAATCTTGCACTACGTATCTGTATCCTGAAAAGAGATGACAAGAGGACCATAATAGTCCTATATTGCTCACCAATATCTCCCTGACTGCTCCTTAATCAAATTTAAATGCTTTGGAGATCATTTAATGATCAATAAATTTTTCAAAGAAATAAAGTTATTCTATTCCTATGATCAATGCATAAGTTTCTAGCCTTTTCTAAACAAGTTTCAAGAAGGAATTCTTCCTGCGATGATTTAGACAAACATACTGAAATACTGCGAAAATAACCCCTAGAGTGGATAAAGAAAATAAAGGCTTTTTTCCTGTATTCTCTAATAGGACACTACAATTTTAGCTCAGCTGAGCACGAAGTGCTCAAGTTGAGCTATTGTGATCATACAATGTCTGGCGTCAGTCATCCATAATTTCTTTAAACATCTTCTCCCCTAAACCAGTGGGCCAATATTCATGAAACTTGGTAGAGATGTTGCTTGGGTCAAGCGCTACCAAGGTTGTTCAAATAAATGAAATCCACCCTGAATTTTCTCTTTATCCTTAACAAAAGGATGAAAATTGGAAAATCTTCAAAAATCTTCTCTGAAACAAGAAGATAGACAGCTTCCTTTTTTTGTATGTAGCATCATCTGGTCGACCTCTACCAATTGTTAATGTCAAGACCATAGGGTCATATTTGGGCTTTAACAGAGCGCAACCCTTTTTAATTTAAATAAAAAAGCAAAAATCTTCAAAAATTTTCTTCTCTGGAACCAGATGGCAAACAGCTTTCATATTTGATATGTAGCATCATCTAGTGGGCCTCTAGCAAGTTTGTTCATATTAAGACCCTGGGGTCATATTGGAGCTGCGCCGGGAGCATCCCTTTTAGCTCCCAGAGCATGAAGGGTAACAAGAACACCACAAGTCGTTGCCAACGCTCAGCTGTTTATCATTTTCTAGGCAAATGCAAATATATGAACATGGTACCTACAGAAAGGTATTGTCCCAAGCAAAGATCAGGTAAAATTTGAATGCTCTTTGAATTACCATTCAAAAGCTATGACCAAGGTTTGATTTTTTTACAGAAATTTTACCTTGAAAAATGACCTTGACTTTGACTGATTACCTTGAACTTGGCACCTACATAAAGGTCTTGTTCCAAGCAATAATCATGTAAAATATGAAGGCTCTCTCGTTAACCATTCAAAAGTTATGACCAAGGTTAAATTTTTTAAAGAAATTTAACCTTGAAAAATGACCTTGACCTTGACTGATGACCTTGAACTTGGAACCTATGGAAAGGTGTTGTCCCAAGCAATAAGCATGTGAAATATCGAGGCTCTATGACATACCATTCAAAAGTTATGAGCAAGGTTAAAAATTATCATGACAATACCAACATCAACGCTAAAAAAAGGAAAAATCTTCAAAACTCTTCTTCTCTAGAACCAGAAGGCAGATAGCTTTCATATTTAGTAGGTTGGGTCATCTAGTGGACCTCTACCAAGTTTGTTCATTTCAAGACCCTGGGGTCATATTTGGGCTCTACCTGGGCACAACCCTTTTTACATAGAATCAAAAAGCAAAAATCTTTAAAAATCATCTTCTCCGAAGCCAGATGGCAAGCAGCTTTCATATTTAGTATGTAGCATCATCTTGTCGGCCCCTACCAAGTTATTTCATATCAAGACCCTGGGGTCATATTTGGGCTTTGCCCAGGCGCATCCCTTTTAGCTCATCTGAGCACAATGGATGAAAATAGGAAAATTTTCTTCTCTGAAACCTGAAGATAGACAGCTTTCATATTTAGAATGTAGCATCCTCTAGTGGACCTCTACCAAGTTTGTTCATATCAAGACTCTGGGGTCACATTTAGGCATCCCTTTTTACATAGAATCAAAGAGCAAAAAGGCACAACCTACTTGCTCTTCGCTGAAAACATTGCATGGTATTGATCTTATGTAGAAATTATTTCCTTGTTGACATCTGCCTATTTAATTAATGTGATGTCCCAGGGGTCAAAGAGATTCAGGTGAGTGATCTAGGACCATCATGGTCCTCTTGTTCAAAAGGAATTATCCTTTTGACTAGAAATACATTCTTACCAGAATTGTGGCTCCTACAGTTTAAGCATGAAACTTGTCAGCAAGTCCCCATTTTCCATTTGTAATAACTTACTGTTATCTCACGCTTTTGAGATTTTAGTTCAGTACAACCCTACTTCTGGCTAAACAGCTTTTTCCCGCGTTTTCAAATATCGCAGTTTTACACTGGGAGTGGCTATAAACAGTCTTACCTATGAAAACACCAAATTCATTGTGAAAGACAAATAAATGTCAATTTACATAGTCTTTCTAATTGCCATGTTGAAATTTTAGCTTGTAAATGATAGTCTACATTGGCTTTGACAGCAAAGAAAAACCTTATCACGCTTTTTAGATTTCAGTTCAGTACAACCCTACTCCTGGCTATACCACATTTTCCCGTGTTTTCAAATACCGCGGTTGGACTATACCTAATTTTACACTGAAATTTCAAATAAAAACCTTATCAGTTAGAAAATATAAATACCATTTTTTCAAAGCCTCATCCCCAAACTTTTTAGAGCTCTGCTCAATGTTCAAGTGCCTACATTCATTTCAATTTTTCAGATGAACTTTCCTTGAGTTCAGGATGACAAAATGCTGCATACACTTTGCAAATTATACCCTGCTTTGCATGTGCACTAGCTTGCATGCAAACTGGAGTATAATCTTCAAACAGTTTGTGCTGTTTTATCCAACCTTAACACAGGGATGGACTTAATATTGACCATAAGCAAGATATTATTTGAAAATGTTACCTTTTCAGTGTTTTAATAGATAATTTACTGACTTACTTAGTATGACTTTGACATTAGTATATGCAATCACTTGTCAATGAGATCTATAATCTTGCGGAAAAACATAGGCTGAAGTAATTTGAAAATGATAAGTTTTCTCATGTTTGACCTTAAAAGATGTTCTTGATCTTGTCAGATAACCTTGATCTTAGTACCTAAGATAATTTATATTAATTCAGTGAGATCTATCATCACACCAAATTTGATAATTGTACCAGGAAAAGATTCAAAGTAATTGTCAATATTAAGTTTTATGGTTGAGGTTTGCAGATAGAGCAAAAGATAGACACACAGAAAGAAAGATAGACAGACAGAGAAACAAAAACTGATAAAACAATAAGCCAGTGATTTTAAAGATATAGGATGTAAAATTATTCCTGATTCTAGAATGGGCATTCTACCTTCCCATGAGATGATTTTCTTTAATGTATATCAGGTTGATCTCTGCTATATATAACCTCTTTTTCAAATGTTTTTAAGCAGTCCCCTGATAGTTCCTTTTCATGTGGTTGGTCATATCTGAAAGGAATTGTCATTGGTAACTTTGGTAAGGCTTTCATTCAGAACAAGCCTAAATAATTCCTGTTAATTTCCCATAAAAAAAGGTCCTAAAATCTTTCTCTTGATAGAAAACTAGTATACTAGACAAATGTAACTTAAAAATTTAAGGGTTATACTAAGTACCTTACATTGAAGAAGACTGAAGTATAATGCTGATTTGTGATTGAGGATGTCATTTCAAAAACTAGTTGCTTTTTTCCTTAATTTGAGTGAATACATGTTTATAAAGCTCTATCATTTTTTATGTGTGGATTAGCTCTTCTGTTCCACAATATTAAATAAGATGCCCTGATACAGACAACACACAGGACTGTCTGAAACTAGAGAAATATTATCAAGGCTGCCATGACAAAATAAGAACAAAAATAAGTACAGGATGTGCTCATTTAAAACACTAATGCCTGAATGAGACTGAAACAACATTTTTTGTTTGTTATTTTGACTTTGACCCAGGACCCTGAGGGATCAACACTAACTTCTTCAGGTCAGGCGTCATTCAGACTCCCAACTTATTTTCATAAAGTAGTCCAATCTCAAAGTAAGGAGTCTGAATTTAATATTTGGAGAACATAATGGAAAAGAAAAAAATGCTTGTCACATTAGCAATTTCTTCTTTACCTCTTCCTTGCCACAAGTTTCTTCCCCAAAGAAATTATTTTTCTTTAAAAAACACTACTAGTTCCAAGCAATTGTTATCTTAAACAATTTTTGTAATAATTTTTAAGATCTTTGCTTGCAAAATGAAGGAGTCCCAACAGGTAAACAAGGGGTTTCAGACCTCTAAACTCCTAGACTATTGTCGAACCCTATAGCCTTGACCTATAAACTTGACATTGAATGAAGTGTATTGATGAGAACATTGTCTGTCAAATAGTGTTGAAGATACAGCAACATGTTTACTTCTCAGTTTAGGTTTTCTAGGACAGACAGCCACACAGACACCAGTAAATAAATATGCACCTGATCTATTGAAGCAAGGGTAATTAATGATACTTGTATCAATTCTCCCTTCTTTTGTATTAACTCTCATGATTGGGCGACAAAGGCATTTACCCAGTGAACAAGTTTTTGAAGGCTTATAACTGGTGTTATTTTCTATACATGATATATACAGCATAAACTTATCTGTTGGTTTGATTAATTTTCAATGGTTTAACACCAATTCATCATTATTGCAGTTATATTGCTGCAGCAATTGTGGACCTACCCATAGTTTCCTATCATTTCTGACACCAGTACAACCATATCATTTAGTCCAAACCACCAGCTGGTCATCCAACTTTGGTGTATTGTCCCTAAATGGAGTTCTCAACATACTGTCGTTCTTGATAGTTTATTATTGAATTTGAAGTTTTGACCTCCACACCCTGGATTTCAAAATACATATAAAAGTATCTACTGCATTTCTCCAGATCCAATCAGTATTTTTTTTAAATTAAAAAACTGCAATGAATGAATGATAATAATGTGCATTTCAAAAATCTAATAGCAATTGTTCTTTTTATGCACAGGGGAAGAGAGCAGTGCCCTTAATTTCAGGGAAATTATTATGTTGAATGACTTTCTATGAGAAAAAAAAGTTCACTGGTGAATTTTACTTGACTACTGAAAATCTTTGAAAATACTTTATATACACAAAGAAAATAGATTTACAAAGCAGTTTGCAAGCTGATAGTAAGAGAAATATTCTCAGATGGGAGGGGGCAATATTTGGCCCCACCATCTTAGTTAAAAGACCAAGATGCCTGTATTGTTCCACTGGCTTTAACTTTGTTTGTTTGTCTTTGGCTTTATGTTGATTTCAACATTCTTTCAGTTATATCTAATGGTGGCTAAAGCAATTTCTGGATTTTCTCACACTAGTACTACCGTTACATACTTTCCTAGCCTCATGCTGCTTATTATCCCACAGGTCTATAATTATCCATTACCCATTGGTGAAAGACAAAATTCATGTCGTTGCAAAGGATGAGTGCTGACATTGGGAATCAAACCTGTGACCTTTTTAATAATACATGTATTCCTATGTACTTCCACAGCGCTTTGACGGTTGCTCTCTGCTGGTTTAAACCCTTGTCAGACGGAATAAAAACCTTGTTTAAAATTGCATCAAAGTCAAATATCTGAATGTTCAAAGTTACCAGATGCACTAATTGGGAAGAGTTATATTATGAAAATCATTTTTCTGTGTTTCTTTTCAAGTTAAAAATGGAAATCAGGTGATATAGACTAAGATCAGACTGCACATATGTGCAGGCTGATCATGGTCCTTACCTCCTGTCAAAGCAGAAATATTCCCAGTTCAGCATCCCAAAGGCTTTATTACATCTCCAGATACGAAAAAGAGATATTCACAATAATGAAAGACAATTAAAGTAAAGTGTCATACATGGAACATTCAATTGATTGAGATTGATTGCATGGAGTAAAACACCACTTTCAACATTTTTTCAGGTAAATTGCAGCTGCTGGATCACCTAACAATGGTTTCCTGGTATTTCTCTCACCAGTACAATCACCATATCCTTTCAAGCCTTCAGCTGCTATCTCACATAGGTCTTCAATTATCAACCAGTTGATGAGAGACAAATAGTCTCAAAGATTGAGTGTCGCCATGGGGGATCAAACCCGGGACCTCCAGTTTGAATGGAATATTCAAAGATTCATTGAAATTAGTCCAATTGATTTGGAGGAAAAGACTTTTTAAGTTTTCAAAGAGAAAATTGGCCCAACCCTGCCATGCCCATATTCACATACCCATCAAAATTTCATGAACATTTAAGTGAGGGGTCATCCAAGAAGTATTCATGTCAAGTTTCATTTAGATTGGTCAAAATTAGTAGGTAGGAGAAGAAGTTTACAAAAAGTGTTTGTGAAACACAAATGCCCCCCCCCCCCTGGAACAGCATTTTTTTAAATATTGACCTTGACAGATTACCTTGACCTTGTCACATTACCTTGACTTTGCTCTCAGAAGACGCGTATACATTTGATCTATCACCATGCTAAATATGAGGCTTGTATCTTGAATAGGCTTGAAGATGTTGGTATGTTAAGTTTTCTTGGGTAAGATTAAAGTTATTTGACCTGACAGATGACCCTTCCCTTGTCACATGACCTTGATTTGGTACCAACAGCAGATGCATATCATTAAGATCTATCATCATGCTAAATATGAGCCTTGTATATCTTGAATAAACTTGATGATATCGGCAATGTTAGGTTTTCGGGTTAAGTTTTTGACTTATTGGACCTTGATGGATGAACTTGACCTTGTCACATGACCTTAACTTTGGTTTCAGCAGATGCATATTGCCAAATATGAGATAAGCTGGACGATTTTGTCAATGTTAGGTTTTTTGGTTAAGCTTTTGACTAATTTGACCTTGACAGATGACCTTGACCTTGTCACGTGACTTTGACTTTGGTTTCAGCAGATGTATATCATTGAGATCATCACCATGCCGAATATGAGCCTTGTATCTTGAATTGGCTTGATGATATAGGCAATGTTAGGTTTTTCGGTGAAGTCTTTTACTTATTTGACCTTGACAGATGAACTTGACCTTCACACATGAACTTGACTGTGGTATCGGCAGATGAGTATCTTTGAGATCTAACATCATGCCAAATATGAGCCTTGTATAGGCCTGAAGATATTGGCAATGTTAAGTTCTTTGGTTAAGTTTTGAAGACAAACAGACAGACAGACAGACAGACAGACATGGGTAAACAAGATTATATGTAAGCAGACAAAGGTAAACAAGAATATATGTAAGCACTGCTTTAATATGCCCATATTTTGTTAAAATCTCATCAGAGCTCGTGTTATCTCCTGACTTTCTGTAAATATTTTTTTTTTCTTTCTGTAAATATTTTGGGGTCAATCAAAGGTTCTTGAACAATTGGAGTAAAGGGTCACTCAGGGAACATCCATGCCAAGTTTCATTATTCATGGAATTGACCACCATGAGTGGATAGGAGATTTTTAAATAAGACGTGTTTGTAAAACATGAATGTCCATGAAATGGCAATATTTTTTTTTTAAAAAAAAGGCCTTTACATAATATCTTGACCTTTTCACATGACCCTGACCTTGGTACCATTAGATGTGTATCATTGAAACCTATATTTATACCAAATATGAGTATCTTGTATCTTGAATAGGCTTGAAGTAATTGGCCATGTTAAGTTTTTTGTTTAAGTTTTGCAGATAGACAAACAGACAGCCGACAGACAGACAGACAGATAATGGTAAATTATGCCCCCGATCTTTCAATGCGAGGGCATAAAATTTAAAAGAGAAAAAAAGCTATTCATGCCTATATTAAGGGTAAATTTTTGAACAATTTTAGTAAAGGGTCACACAAGGAACATTCAGGCCAAGTTTAGTTAAAATTGGCCCCATTTGAGGGAGGGGGGTGTTCAATAAATTTTTCACTTATAATTTAAGAAGAGGCTCACCCAAGGAACATTTCTGTCAAGTAACTTTAAAATCCACCCATTGCTTTGGGAGGAAAAATATTTAAAGAAAAGTTAATGCAAGCACAGATAGGCACTTGATGGACACAATGCTATGACAATTTAGCTTCCTGGCCTTTGTGCAGTGGAGCTAAAAACCCTTCATTATCTATGTACAATAAGATTTTCAATATTACCTTTTTACCTCTACCTCAGCCATCTTTTCCTATTCTAATTCAATCATCTAACATTCTGAGTCATTATTGGATTAGGTTCCTTTTATTGAAATGAAGTCAGTGTAATCTTGCCAAAAAGTTATTTATCAAGGTCGACAAAAGGAGTATGTATTATCAAGGCTTTTTTCAAGTTCTTTGGGAAAAGGCCCCTAGTAATCATTTGGGAAAAAACTATTGACAAAATTGCAATATTGGGATTTTTTGGTTGTTTGGTTAATTCCATTTTTCTAAATTGGGAATTTTCCCCCAAATTTGGAAGAATTTTGGGACCTTTTTAATGGGGAATGGGGCCTTTATTGGGCCCCTGAGAGATAGCAGAAAAAAGCCCTGATTATTTGCTATAATTGCTCAAATTTTTCAACAATAATATACAGTCCTGTTGGTTAGTACTTTGCACATAAGAAAGTCAAATACATCAATCTTGTAAACATATTGCAAATACACAAAAAATCAATACACAACTAAACTTTTTAACTATTTTGGCAATGTAAAAGACATTTGAGCCTCTGCGTGACATTTCCAACAATTTGAAATGTTTGTGAAGTGCAAACACTGAGTAGCTTTGACAGACACATACTTTAGATATTAAGTTACCTGATGGCCTACAGATACTTTGAGACCATATCTATGCGTAGTGAAGACTCTGGTCAGACTGTGTGGATGCACAGGCTGGTCAGAGTCTTTGCTTTGCGCATATTTGAGATTGTTGGAAATCTCACGCACAAGCTCATTTTATCTAGAAGGAACTGTCTCTTAAATTACAGAATCGGATGATTATAGGTGCCGTAGTGTTTACTAGACACACTTTTTGTCAGCTAAACAAGTACAGTTCAGAAAAGAACCTAACTTTAATATGCCCGTCAGAGAAAAACACTGATAAAAATCAGGAATCTTTTTTCTATATAATAATTCAGATGCAAACTTAGTGTTTAAAATTGACTTATTGATTACTTTCTTGAACATGAAAAAACAGGTTATTTGCTTATAGATTTTGTGGCCATTTTCTTATGTTTCATGATGTCATATAGCTGTGAAGCTTTAGATGATACACAGGATTACCCAATGACTTGAGTTGAATTAAAAAGCATGTGCTCAATCATTTTGCTGGAAAACAAAAGAGATTTTCATACCGTAATTTACCCTATTGAGAAGTGAGTGATCTAGGATACTTATTATTATACCTATATTGTTGGGAGACATATGACCCTATTTAGAACTTGTGTCATCCACTTATGTCAAATGTTGCATTAAAGTTAGCTGCATGAGCCTCAAAAGTAAATTTAGGAGGAAAAGTTGTGCCCTTCATGGGACTCGAACTCACAATCCCCAGAACACTAGCGCGCGATTTACCAACTGAGCTTGCTGGGCACCTGGTCATGAGTCTAATCACTATTAATCACTACACTTCATTGGTTCAAACTCACAGCCCCATGCTGTTAAAAGACAACCAAATTTGTTACTGGCTGAGCTTGCCAGGTTCTGCGTATTCTTTCATAGGAACAGCACTCAGTGTTCCCACTGCTTTTTCAATCTGGGAGTAAAAATGGGTTTTTTACAGTGTGCATGTACCCCCTCTATATAACACAAAGAAGGCTGGTTGCAAAAATCGGGGTACATGCTTCAAATTAGGGGTAAATCACCCCCATTTTGGTGGTTTTTGGGAGCACTGAGCACTATATACCTAGTTTCTTTAATTCTATCATATTATATGGGAAAAGTAACGCATAGCGCCCAAAGGGCACTTTGTGACTTTTTCCCGCTTCTAGATTACGAGTGTAAAACATTTAAATAATCAACATCAAAATGAAATACATATACCATTAAATTTGTGTCGTAAGGCGGCCTACATGGAGGATGATGATCTCGCGAGATTTCGCCATTTTGTTTTATTATTCTTTTTAATTTATCTCCTTTTTTTTTCGATTTTATTTCTGTCGACCATTATCAAAATTTAGATTGTAGTGAACGTAAAATTATAAAATTAGGATAAGAATCAGCCTTACATGTAAAAAGTTTCACATTTTTGCTTAGAATCTCGTCTGGATGACGTTTTTTTACCCTCCGCAAATGACGTCATTCTTCACTTTGGGGAAATAAGACGCTACGTTTTCCCGCTAAAGCAACGTCATCTTGTTGAGTTTGAATGTCGGGGTAAAAAGCATGATAAGACTTGAAAGAGATGAAATTTTAAGTAATATTCCCGGTTAAGACTTGAAAAAAATGAAATCTGTAAAAAAATTTGCAGTTTGATTCTTTGAAAAATTGTAAATACAGCTATTTTAGCTTAAGCTATGCTGGCCAACATCTTGTCGGAATCAAATTCTTTAGGATTTAGATCTGAAGCAGTTTCTATTTTACGTGCACCCATATTCAAAGTTGCCCCCCCCCCCCTTAAAATTTTTAAGAGGAAAAAAACATTAAGAATTGTATTGAGTATCATTCACTCATATTAGGTTTATTTCTTCCTCTCTTAGCACTTATTTAAATGACTCTGCCTGAGCCTCAGTCTAGAAATAAGTGAGGAAAAGCAAATAGCCACCAATTTGATAAATAGCTTATTTGGTCTTCTGCAAAATATTTGTCATGTGCAAGTTTCGTACAGCACATCGGGAAGTGAATTTCACATTATAACTGCACTTATTTTTTCCATAGAAAATATTTTCAGTGTAGAAAAAGGTCAACAAAGGATTCTAGTTTCTAGTTTCTTTGTTTTGTTCGCATAACACCATTCAAGCGAAAAAAAGAAAGAGGGGTCAGAACAGACAGACACATAATATTGAATTTTATGCATCATTCATGTGCGTCGATACAGCAAAAGGTTGGGGTGCAGCAGCTTTATTTTCAAATACGGTAGCTTAAATTGAGTAAATCAAGAATTGTAAAAAGTTGTTCTTTCTTCAAATTACTTTCCCCGTCTATAGGTTAATCCTATTTATTATATACCTACTATTATATTAAATATCTCTGTTGCTCAACAGTAGGTGTGTGTGATTTTTGTCACTGTCTAGATTGGAACGAAATTCGATGGGGCGAATTCAGTTTTTCATTGATACCAATTTTCTTTGCGACGTTTAACAAAGTGTTATCACGAAAATGTTTAAAAACCTTTGATTCTTACCGTAATTTCTTAAATCGTTGTTTAAATGCTAGTTTTATTGATTTTTCGGGGTTAAAAAACCGCTTGGTGGTCTCCAGTGTAAACAAACCAGCGCCGCAGAAAAGTACGTAAAGTACCGTAAGGTCGGGATGTAACGAGCATTCTGATTGGATAATGAGATTTTCATGAAATGGGTCAAAAATAATGAGGGTGTACCTATAAATTATCGGTAAACCTCCATTTTTTATCGGTATACTCCCATTCTTTTATGGGTTTACCCTCATTTTACAGGTTTACCCTCATTTTTATCGGTATACCGATATAATATTAGGGGTATACCTCCATTATTTTGTAGGTATAGCGGTATTCTGACTTTTGACCCCGTTCGCGCGCCATATTATTGAGTTCGGAACTAGAAAGATTTATAACGGTGTTGTTGGCATTTGTGTTAGGGGAGCATAAAGGTTTCGTTCGTTTGAATCTCCGAGCTCTGTGCGTTTTTTGCAGATGGTTAGATGATCTAATCTTAGGCTTGTATGATACTGATTGAAGAGATTGTAGTTTTTTAGTTTTCTTCTCAGTAAGCTGTTTTAATGTATTCGATACATTCAGATGCATTTTATTTTCAAGGATGGTGAATGACCGAGAATCGATTTCTTTCTTGAGATCAGACTTTAATTTGTTTTGTGTAGAATTTAGATTTTGTAGTTGTAATTTCAAGTGGCCCAACAACAGAATTATGAGATTAAACGATGCATGTGCCAAAATAGCATCCCACCTTGCCAAAAAACGTGCTGATGGTTTTCCCGGTGTACTAGGACGAAGATTGATTTTAAGTCCTTTAGGGATTTTCGAGTCGTCCAAACAGCTTGACATGAATTTCAGATGGCTGTCAAGTTTTGCGATTTGAATTGCATTCGCCAATAAATTTCTTTTTCTTGTCTCCATTTTATGAATGTAAGTTGTGGTCTACATACAGGGAAAGAATTACGGATCCGAAGATACACGGTATTGTAAATAATGATATATGAGGAGAAAAATAAAAATACCAACGTAATTACTTTCTGAAACACTGGATCCAAAAGGATTCAAGAACAGTAAAATAATAAGATAAATATGAGAAATATATTTGCTCAAACAGTGTTACAATTTACGGATTATTAAATATAACCCAAGCGCTTTCGAAACATAATGTTTCTTCTTCAGGGGTTTTAAATAAACTGAATCATAGCTAATTTGACCTACGTACTTACGCTAGCCAATAAACCTTAAAAATAACAATTAGTTGACCCAAAATGGTCTTCGTGACCTAATTAATCGTTATTGTGACCTAAATTGGCCTGAATTATATAAAGTAACGCGGATTTGACCTGAGCGATACCGCTAGTCAACCAAAGTAAAGTATAGCAAATGCCTGAGCTGAATGATATGCATGACCTTGTTTGACCCAAATTATCTACTTGACCTGTTAAAACTGAAATTTTACCTGAATTTAACCTGTCTATCTCCGTTAGTCAACCATCGTGAGGTGTTGCTAATATATAACACGAATTATCGTTGTGACCTAATTAAGCGTCACTTTTGTTGATTCCGAATGGTTGGATAGTATTCAATCGTCTAATCCAATAGGTCTCCCGTGATTTTCGTTCTTTGTCTGTCCATTCAGTGTTAGCCTCAATACAGCACAAGACAACGTCGTTGAATGAATGACCGTTTCCATGAAAATGTTCAGCCACAGGAGATCTATTGAAACGGCGTGTTTTCCAATCGGATCTATGCAAATTCATGCGTTTATTTATCTGTAGTTTTGTTTCGCCCACATATTGTTTGTGGCATTTAGAACATGTAAGGAGATAGACAGCGTTTGCAGTTTTGCAGGTGTAAGTACCCTTTACAGTAGAAATTGCACCAAGTTGGGACTTAAAGGTCTGCATATCGTTCATGATTCGACATGTTTGGCATCTTGCTGCCTGGCAAGGGCCAGAGTGTCCAGGCGAAGCAATAGGTGTCGAATGGTCAATTTTTGCTTTTACAAGGATGTCTCTGAGGGATTTTGGCCTGCGGTAAGCGACAACTGGTTTCTCAGGGAACATTTTGTTGAGTTTGCTCGAGGCCTCGATTTTTGACCAATGTTTGTCAATAATTGAGCTTATTTTTGGCAAGTTGGGATGATACGTCACCACAAATGGTATCCTGTTTGATTTTTTAATCTTACTTTTGTATAGTAGTAGGTTTTGTCGTGGTACGGCAGCGGCTTCGGCTATGGCAGCAGAGACGGCATCTTTTCTATAACCTCTATTAAGTAGATGTTCTATTAGCTCCCTGGTGCGTGCCTCAAAAGAGCTTTCTTGTGTGCAGATTCTGCGAATTCTGAGAGCCAAACTGTATGGGATGTTTTTGCAACAGTGTCTTGGGTGGCAGCTTGTTGGAAGTAAATATTGGTGTTTATCTGTTGGTTTAGAATATAAATCAACGGTTTGTTCATTGCCTTCTATGTGCGATACAGTGTCCAGGAAAACATGTTGGTCATTTGATATCTCAGAAGTAAATTTTATAGATGGATGAAAAGTGTTAGCAGTGGACAGAAATTCCTGAAGTTCGTCGGGGCCATGACACCACTTCATGTCAATGTCGTCAATGAATCGCAGCCATGAGAGTGGCTTGTATGGTACCGTGATGAGAAGTTGACTCTCAAGACGACCCATAAAAATGTTGGCATATGAAGGTGCCATCTTTGTTCCCATAGCCGTACCTTGTATTTGGAGGTAATGCTTGCCGTTAAATTCAAAGTTGTTACACTTGAGAATGAGAGCCAACAACTCCACCAGTGTGTCTGTGGGAGGGTCTTGAAATTCTCTTGTGTTCCAAACTTCCTTACAGGCTAATATCCCATCTTCGTGGGGGATATTTGTGTAGAGGGATGTGACGTCCATGGATACTAACAGTGTGTTATCTGGAAGTTGCTGGGAGTCTGTTTTTCGAAGGTAGTCTGTGGTATCTTGCACATATGAGTTTAATTTGGTAACATGTGGCCTAAGATGGAAATCAACAAACTCGGAAATGCGTTCAGTTGGATGGCTATTTGCAGATACAATAGGTCTACCGGGATTACCAGGTTTGTGAATTTTAGGCAGGAGATAAAATCTACCAGCCTTCGGGTTTTGCACCGATAAGTATTCAAAATTGTCTTCGCTGATAATCCCGGAGTCTAACATCTTATTAAGTGTGTTTGTGACTTTATTCTGATATTCAAGTGTAGGGTCATTTTCAAGTTCTTCGTAAAAATTGGTGTCCTTAAGCTGGCGCTCTGCTTCAGAGATATAATGTTCTTTATCCATGACCACCACTGCTGACCCTTTGTCCGCAGGCTTTATAACAATAACATCGTTGTTTTTTAATGAGCGAAGGGCTTTCTTTTCAAGTTTTGTTAAATTTTCATGTGATTTAAGAGTTGAATGGGTCGATGCGATGTCTGATTCGACGTTATGTATAAAGGTCTCTAATGCAGTTGACTGTTTCGGTGGTTCCCATGTGCTCTTGCATTTAAATTGAGGGAATTTTTCGTCGTCATCTTGTTGGGTGGATGGTGGAGATTGGGATCCTCTGACAACTCTGTTTTGATGACTAGAGATGGAGGATAAGATAGAGTCAGAGGAAACGTCTGGATGGTTTTCTATAGAGGAGCTATTGTCATATAAAGGTTCTGGCTCAGTAAAATGGGACTTTAGTCTTAGCCTTCTGCTGAACTCTTTGTTGTCACTAATAAGTCGACCACGGTCAAAGTTTGGTGGTTTAGGACAGAAGTTCAGTCCTTTGGATAGTAAAGAGATCTCTTGTTTATTGAGTTCGGAACTAGAAAGATTTATAACGGTGTTGTTGGCATTTGTGTTAGGGGAGCATAAAGGTTTCGTTCGTTTGAATCTCCGAGCTCTGTGCGTTTTTTGCAGATGGTTAGATGATCTAATCTTAGGCTTGTATGATACTGATTGAAGAGATTGTAGTTTTTTTAGTTTTCTTCTCAGTAAGCTGTTTTAATGTATTCGATACATTCAGATGCATTTTATTTTCAAGGATGGTGAATGACCGAGAATCGATTTCTTTCTTGAGATCAGACTTTAATTTGTTTTGTGTAGAATTTAGATTTTGTAGTTGTAATTTCAAGTGGCCCAACAACAGAATTATGAGATTAAACGATGCATGTGCCAAAATAGCATCCCACCTTGCCAAAAAACGTGCTGATGGTTTTCCCGGTGTACTAGGACGAAGATTGATTTTAAGTCCTTTAGGGATTTTCGAGTCGTCCAAACAGCTTGACATGAATTTCAGATGGCTGTCAAGTTTTGCGATTTGAATTGCATTCGCCAATAAATTTCTTTTTCTTGTCTCCATTTTATGAATGTAAGTTGTGGTCTACATACAGGGAAAGAATTACGGATCCGAAGATACACGGTATTGTAAATAATGATATATGAGGAGAAAAATAAAAATACCAACGTAATTACTTTCTGAAACACTGGATCCAAAAGGATTCAAGAACAGTAAAATAATAAGATAAATATGAGAAATATATTTGCTCAAACAGTGTTACAATTTACGGATTATTAAATATAACCCAAGCGCTTTCGAAACATAATGTTTCTTCTTCAGGGGTTTTAAATAAACTGAATCATAGCTAATTTGACCTACGTACTTACGCTAGCCAATAAACCTTAAAAATAACAATTAGTTGACCCAAAATGGTCTTCGTGACCTAATTAATCGTTATTGTGACCTAAATTGGCCTGAATTATATAAAGTAACGCGGATTTGACCTGAGCGATACCGCTAGTCAACCAAAGTAAAGTATAGCAAATGCCTGAGCTGAATGATATGCATGACCTTGTTTGACCCAAATTATCTACTTGACCTGTTAAAACTGAAATTTTACCTGAATTTAACCTGTCTATCTCCGTTAGTCAACCATCGTGAGGTGTTGCTAATATATAACACGAATTATCGTTGTGACCTAATTAAGCGTCACTTTTGTTGATTCCGAATGGTTGGATAGTATTCAATCGTCTAATCCAATAGGTCTCCCGTGATTTTCGTTCTTTGTCTGTCCATTCAGTGTTAGCCTCAATACAGCACAAGACAACGTCGTTGAATGAATGACCGTTTCCATGAAAATGTTCAGCCACAGGAGATCTATTGAAACGGCGTGTTTTCCAATCGGATCTATGCAAATTCATGCGTTTATTTATCTGTAGTTTTGTTTCGCCCACATATTGTTTGTGGCATTTAGAACATGTAAGGAGATAGACAGCGTTTGCAGTTTTGCAGGTGTAAGTACCCTTTACAGTAGAAATTGCACCAAGTTGGGACTTAAAGGTCTGCATATCGTTCATGATTCGACATGTTTGGCATCTTGCTGCCTGGCAAGGGCCAGAGTGTCCAGGCGAAGCAATAGGTGTCGAATGGTCAATTTTTGCTTTTACAAGGATGTCTCTGAGGGATTTTGGCCTGCGGTAAGCGACAACTGGTTTCTCAGGGAACATTTTGTTGAGTTTGCTCGAGGCCTCGATTTTTGACCAATGTTTGTCAATAATTGAGCTTATTTTTGGCAAGTTGGGATGATACGTCACCACAAATGGTATCCTGTTTGATTTTTTAATCTTACTTTTGTATAGTAGTAGGTTTTGTCGTGGTACGGCAGCGGCTTCGGCTATGGCAGCAGAGACGGCATCTTTTCTATAACCTCTATTAAGTAGATGTTCTATTAGCTCCCTGGTGCGTGCCTCAAAAGAGCTTTCTTGTGTGCAGATTCTGCGAATTCTGAGAGCCAAACTGTATGGGATGTTTTTGCAACAGTGTCTTGGGTGGCAGCTTGTTGGAAGTAAATATTGGTGTTTATCTGTTGGTTTAGAATATAAATCAACGGTTTGTTCATTGCCTTCTATGTGCGATACAGTGTCCAGGAAAACATGTTGGTCATTTGATATCTCAGAAGTAAATTTTATAGATGGATGAAAAGTGTTAGCAGTGGACAGAAATTCCTGAAGTTCGTCGGGGCCATGACACCACTTCATGTCAATGTCGTCAATGAATCGCAGCCATGAGAGTGGCTTGTATGGTACCGTGATGAGAAGTTGACTCTCAAGACGACCCATAAAAATGTTGGCATATGAAGGTGCCATCTTTGTTCCCATAGCCGTACCTTGTATTTGGAGGTAATGCTTGCCGTTAAATTCAAAGTTGTTACACTTGAGAATGAGAGCCAACAACTCCACCAGTGTGTCTGTGGGAGGGTCTTGAAATTCTCTTGTGTTCCAAACTTCCTTACAGGCTAATATCCCATCTTCGTGGGGGATATTTGTGTAGAGGGATGTGACGTCCATGGATACTAACAGTGTGTTATCTGGAAGTTGCTGGGAGTCTGTTTTTCGAAGGTAGTCTGTGGTATCTTGCACATATGAGTTTAATTTGGTAACATGTGGCCTAAGATGGAAATCAACAAACTCGGAAATGCGTTCAGTTGGATGGCTATTTGCCGGGATTACCAGGTTTGTGAATTTTAGGCAGGAGATAAAATCTACCAGCCTTCGGGTTTTGCACCGATAAGTATTCAAAATTGTCTTCGCTGATAATCCCGGAGTCTAACATCTTATTAAGTGTGTTTGTGACTTTATTCTGATATTCAAGTGTAGGGTCATTTTCAAGTTCTTCGTAAAAATTGGTGTCCTTAAGCTGGCGCTCTGCTTCAGAGATATAATGTTCTTTATCCATGACCACCACTGCTGACCCTTTGTCCGCAGGCTTTATAACAATAGCATCGTTGTTTTTTAATGAGCGAAGGGCTTTCTTTTCAAGTTAGGCCACATGTTACCAAATTAAACTCATATGTGCAAGATACCACAGACTAACTTCGAAAAACAGACTCCCAGCAACTTCCAGATAACACACTGTTAG